>BLKR01006700.1:0-51950 GCA_011170035.1 Teleogryllus occipitalis | reverse complement strand
GTTCAATAAACAATTTATTGCCAAAAACCAAGTACAAAGCTATAGTGCCGGGATATCCTGAAGAATTGGTACAGAGACGAAGCCGTGTTGTCGTAAGTCCAGAAGATGTACCAATGTATGCCGCGTCCACCGAGTAACCAGAAAAGAGAGTCCGTTGTCGTAGCGCTGTCGTCGTAATCTATCGCACTTCACCGTAATCACCACTTAACCACTGTCTCGACGCACTTTCACCGCTGCTCGCTCGCTCACTCACTGACTGCTGCCTCAGCTCCGCGTCGAGGTTTTATAGCCCCCCGGGCCGTAGGCCCGCCGACTGGCTGTGTAAAAGGGGCGGGGTCGAATCTCGCCCCGCTCGCTCAGGCGTGGCGGCCGCACTCAGCCGCGCACCGCTGGCCCGCGCTTGTTGCTGGCCGCTGCCGCCAGGGGCGGTAACGCCCCCCTGACGTGCTCCTGTGGCGGCACATTCAATCATGTGCGGCCGGTCACGACACCCTCCGCGCCCAATTGCGTCGTATACGGCGCAAAACGCACCCCCCTGGTGCTCCTCCGGGGGCGCAACTGCGCCCTGGGTGTCTCCACTGCGCCTTCTCCTCCTGGCTCGCTGACCTCCTCTGGTGGGGGTTCTGCTGTGTCCTGGCCGCTGGTCCCTGCGGCGGCTGTCTCCTGTGGGATGTAAATGGTTTCCCTCATCACTTTTTTATAGAACTCCTGTTGTGATACCTTGGGGAGTGAATCCACCCTGCTGGGGTTCACCCGGGGTCTCAACTGCCCCTGGTGGCGTGTCACTACCCTACCCTCTGTGCGGACTAGGTATGTCCTGTTCCCTTTTGCTGCCGTTACTATGCCCGGAAGCCAAGCTGGGCATTTTTTAAAAGAGGTACAATATACCATATCACCCACCTGGAATCTTGGTTGCGTTCCCACCGACCTGTAAGGATCCACCGGGCTTAGCAGTGACAACAACGTTCTCGGTTGTCTTCCGTGAAGTACCTCGGCAGGGCTCCTGCCGTCCGCGCCTGGCAAGGTGCGGAAGGTGACCAAAACCCGCAGCAGCGCTCTGGACCTGTGCGTACCTGCTGCGCGCGCTTTCGACATGGCTGTCTTGAACGTTCTCACGAACCTCTCCGCGTCCCCGTTCGATTGCGGGTGAAACGGCGGTGCACAGACATGCTGGATCCCATTGCTTGCGCAGAAATTCGCAAACTCTTGGGATGTGAATTGGGTTCCGTTGTCTGACACCAACGTGACCGGTAGCCCCTCGGTCACAAAAATTCTTTCTAGCGCATTGATGGTCTGAGTCGACGTGGTGTTAGCCATCTCCACTACGTATGGGTAATTAGACTTGGCGTCTACTACGACCAACCACATCTTGTCCCAAAATGGGCCCGCGAAGTCTATGTGTACCCGTTCCCACGGCTCACTAGGCTCAGGCCAGGGAACCAAATCCTTCCTAGGTGCGCTCTGATTTAACTGGCAGGCCTCACATCTCTTGAGCAACTGTACAATGTCCGAGTTCATCCCCTCCCAGAAGCAGTGACGACGCGCCAGCTGCTTCGTGCGGACCACCCCCCAGTGTCCCTCATGGAGGAGGTCCAATACGGTCTTCCTTAGTACCTTCGGGATGACGACTCTCGTAAATTCCTCTCCGGCTAAGAGCAACCCTCCTGCCTTGCAAGTCAACCTGTCTTTCTTGTTATACCAGGATGCATTGCTCCTCAAGCACCTAAGTGGCCAGCCTTCCCTAACATAATTCCTCACTGCCCGCAGCTCTGGATCTTTATCCGTCTCCTGCGCGATTCTTCTGGCTCCCAATGGGAACTCCGACAGTACCAGGCATTCTTCCGTATCAATCTGGAGGCACTCTTCCTCCAGCTTGTCGAACTCCAGGTCCGGACCTCCTGGCAACCTGGATAAAGCGTCCGCATTGGCGTGCTGCGTTGTGCTCCTGAAGTGGATCTGGTAATTGTAGTCTGACAAGAATAGCGCCCACCTTTGCAGTTTCTTCGCTGTGCTCTCCGGGATCCGCTTTCCAGGGTGAAATAGTTGCACTAGCGGCTTGTGGTCAGTAATTATATGGAATTTACTGCCATATAAATAATCGTTGAACTTTCTCACCGCGAAGATTATTCCCAACGCCTCCTTTTCAATTTGCGAATAATTTCTTTGATGTTTGTTGAGGGATTTTGACGCAAACGCAATAGGCCTCTCCCCCCCATTGCTGTCCTTCTGCGATAACACCGCCCCAAGACCATACTCAGAGGCGTCCGCTGCTACCGTGGTGAGCCTACCCGGCACAAAATGATTTAACTTAACTGTTTTGACTAGTTCTTCCTTCAACCGGCTCAGAGCTCTTTCGCAGTCTTGGGACCATACGAATTTAACTCCTTTCTTCCTCAGCTTGTTTAGTGGAGCTGCGATAGTAGAAAAATTCCTAATGAACTTGTTATAATAGTTCACTTTTCCCAATAATGCTTGCAGCTGCTTCACGTCTGCTGGCGGTGGCAGTCGTAGGATGGCTTCTACGTGCTGGCTAGTGGGTGAAATGCCGGTGCTATCCAGCACGTGCCCCAAGAACACTACCTGGTCCTTAAAGAATTCACACTTGACCTTGTTCACCCTCAAACCATTGTCTTGGAGCACCTTAAATAAACTCTTCAAGTTTTCCTCGTGTTCCTTTTCCGTGCTCCCCGTGACTATGATATCGTCCAGGCAGTTACAACAGCCCTTCAGCTCTGCTGTCAACTGTTCTAGACAGCGCTGGAACAGTGCGGCTGCGGAATTCACGCCGAATGGCAGCCTGTTATATCTGAAGAGTCCTAACGGGGTGTTAATCACCAAAACTTCCTTGGCTTCCTGGTCGAGTGGCAGCTGTAGGTATGCGTCCCGTAAGTCAATTTTTGAGAATTGTCGTCCACCAGACAATTTATAGAACAGATCTTCCGGCTTCGGGATTGGATATTGCTCTACTTCTACCTGTTGGTTCACAGTACTCTTGAAATCACCGCACAATCTAATCGAACCATTGGCTTTCTTTACCACGACCAACGGCGTGGCCCACTGGCTTGTTGATACTGGAGTGATAACACCGTCCGCCTGCAGCCGTCTCAGCTCTTCGGCTACTTTTTCCCTGAGGGCCCACGGGACTGGTCTTGCTTTGAAAAAGCGTGGCTTGTGCCCCTCCTTCAACTGGATGCTTGCTCGGAAGTGTTTACATTCCCCGAGCCCGGGAGAGAACACTTCTGGAAACTCTTGTTCTAGCCTCCCGACGACCTGTGTTTCTTCGTTCTTCGCGACCTGGTTCACTGAGTCAATTACTCCAAACCCGAGTTTATCAAAGGAGTCGAGGCCCAAAATGTTCGTCACGTCGTAGCGGTCCACCACGATCACTTCAATATCAGCCTGCTTCTTCTTGTAAGCTGCCCTTAGCGACACTTTCCCCAACACCTTAATTGGGGTCCTGCCGAAAGCGTACAAACCTTTCTGCACCCTCTGACACCTGGGTGCCCCTAACCGCTGGTAGGTTTCTAAATTGATGAGTGTTACCGCGGCCCCTGTATCTAGCAGGAAACTCACCGGCACTTTTCCCAACTCAATTTTGACCATTAGTTTATCTTGCTTGCTGGTATCGAGCACTTGACTGATCATATCGATTTCCATGTCTTGCTCTTGTTTCTTGTACCGCTCCGCGTGCCTCTTTTTTCCGCATACTTCCCTAATGTGGCCCACTTTCTTGCACCAAAAGCACTGCGCGTTTCTGAACCTACATTGTTCTCTTGCATGTAACCTCTCACAGTTTTTACACGACTTCTTTCTTTGCACACTGTCACTGTCACTTCCACTGCCACTGGCTCTCTTGAACACTGGTCTGCCGCTGGGTCGGGGGTTACGCCTCCACTCACAGTGGTTGCCGCCTTTGTTGCGGTAACCTTTCCCGGCACTGTCACTATACTCACTGGAGTCACTGTCGGTCTCGTATTCTTTTGCCGTCTTTCCGCTGCGTACCGACCCACTGTTTTTGATGTGGTGCAAGTGCGATTCTGCTGCGATCTGGCGAGCTGTCTCACAAGTCATTTCGTACGTCTTACATAGGTTGTGTATTTCCTCTAATGAAGGGTTATCACTTTGTAAGGCTTGAAACCTAATTCTCTCTTCCGGTGTGTGTAGCACTACCATGTCCCTTATTAAAGTCTCCGCGTATGACACTTCCCTATCTGATGGCGGGCACTTGAACTGACAATGCCGCGCCAGCCCGGCTAGCTCTGTAATCCACTCACTGTGTGTTTGCCCCTCACTTTTTCTGCACTGAAAAAATTTGAACCTAGCTGCTACCACATGAGGCACTTTGTTGAAGTAATTGTTGAGCTTCTCTAGCATTTCTGCCCATTTGACACTCGATATTTCTCTCTCTGGGAACAGTTTTTTCACTAGGTTGGTCACCTTGTTACCTACGCAGCTCAAAAAGAACGCCTTTTTCATTTTTATGTCTCCTACCTTGTAACACAGTAGGTGCTGCTCCAACCTGTGTATGTACTCGGCCCATTCCTCTGCGTCCGGCCGGAAACCAGGGAACTGTGGAGGGGAGCGGGCACTGACCGCCTCCAACAATGCCGCCATCTGCCTATCAGCCTGTTGTTGCTGCTGCTGCATCTGCTGTTGTTGTAGCTCGAGCTGCTTCTGCTGTTGTTGCATCTGTTGTTGCTGTTGCTGCTGCATCTGCTGTTGTTGCAACTCGAGCTGCTTCTGCTGTTGTTGTATCTGTGCTTCCGCCGGCTGCCGCTGCTGCTGCATCTGTTGTTGCTGTTGCTGCATCTGTTGCTGCATCAGCGTAATTAAAGTTGTTATTTGTTCGGACTCCATGTCGTTGTTTTCTCCTCGTCGCCAATTTGAAGTGTCCAAGTTACAAACACAAAGGTTCAATAAACAATTTATTACCAAAAACCAAGTACAAAGCTATAGTGCCGGATTTCCTGAAGAATTGGTACAGAGACGAAGCCGTGTTGTCGCAAGTCCAGAAGATGTACCAATGTATGCCGAGTCCACCGAGTAACCAGAAAAGAGAGTCCGTTGTCGTAGCGCTGTCGTCGTAATCTATCGCACTTCACCGTAATCACCACTTAACCACTGTCTCGACGCCCTTTCACCGCTGCTCGCTCGCTCACTCACTGACTTTGCCTCAGCTCCGCGTCGAGGTTTTATAGCCCCCCCGGGCCGTAGGCCCGCCGACTGGCTGTGTAAAAGGGGCGGGGTCGAATCTCGCCCCGCTCGCTCAGGCGTGGCGGCCGCGCTCAGCCGCGCACCGCTGGCCCGCGCTTGCTGCTGGCCGCTGCCGCCAGGGGCGGTAACGCCCCCCTGACGTGCTCCTGTGGCGGCACATTCAATCATGTGCGGCCGGTCACGACAGTTTCTATGACATGGGAGCAAATATTTTTGATCATCTGATATTGTGTTTAACGCTTGTTGCCATAATTTATTCTTAATTCAACTAATATTGGCAGAGTGTTCCGGGGCTCCAGAAAGAAGATCGTAGAGATGACGGTAGCGATGGCTGTGGTACCGGGGGGGTCATCGAAGGTGCGGGGTGACAGAGAAGGAAGTATCTATGATGGAGGGTGGGTGGGGGCGTTGCAGATGGCGAGGATGTAGGGGGTGGTGGTGAAAATTATGGTGAGGGGTTGTTGAAGTGGCGGCGGCGATGACGCAAAGAATCACCCGGGGGGCAGCAAAGGGGCAAAAGAGCTCGACGTGATGGCGCTTATGTAGCACCGGGTGCTGTTCTGGCAATGGCTGTAATTACAGTAGTCGTTGCAGAAATGTATGTGCAAGGGAAAACGGTCGTGAAACGTAACCTGTGTGACTGTGAGATTTAGTAACAATGTGAGTGAAATGGAATGACATTGACATACGTAGTAATAGAAATGAGTACATAGCTTGTACATAATTATTGTCAACATCAGTGACATTAGCGTTGAATGTTACAAAAACAATTAAACTTCATGAATGGAGGGCCAGACGTGCGGTTCAGCAATGAAATAAAGAACGCTTTACAATATAGTAATATAGGATTAACTATAAATCGTTCAGTCGAGATGTTTTATGAGAAATCACTGTGTTTATGTTTTAAGAAATGTTGTATTAGTTAATTAACGTCAAACTTGCAATGTATTTTATTTGTTTGCATTCTGGGAGACATTCGATCGTTCTTTTGCTTTCAATCTTCTTTTCTAGCAAAGAAGACAATCTCTGAATATAAATTTCCTTATTTTAAATAATTCAAGCTTTTTCCTGTAATCAAAGTATAAAATTAAACCTGTGAAGCATTCTAAATACATAGAAAGAAAAAAGATCCCTGCATTAATTTTCCACAAGTCATTTTATAGCTTTTAATATTTATTTAGCCTCTAGGATGGCTCATAAGCAGCGTACTACTTTCCTGTGACGTGGTCCTGAGTTCAATTCCCGGTGCAAGCAATCATAGAGTAGTATCTTTCCTTTAAAACATCGCCCCAGTATCCGTAGCCATTTATCGAAGAAAAGCTCAGGCAGGCAGGTCTTGCTAGTTAAAGGGACTACGCCATTTTCACCACATGCCTCCCGTACTCCCAAAACGAAGGAAGTAACTATGTCCAGGCATGGGGGACCCTGTTTAGCTGATTGGCAAAGTCGGACTATCGACCTAATACTTAATACATACATACAATATTTTACATTACTTGTAGAAAAAGTATGTCTTTGGAGAACGAATGAAATATTGACGGACGAGGCGATGATTGGATTGATTGATTGTTAGTGATTTCACGAGCGTCAACTACAGAGATCACTAGTCCCGTAAGTGTAGGAGATGTTTTTTCTCGGAAGTTGGAAGTGGTCTTCCCCGCTGGATGGAGAGATCCGGCGCCGACCTACCGTTGGCTGGCGGGGCTTTCTCCAACTAGGACTCTCCCACCAGCAACGCACCGCTTTAGCGGGACAAGCTCTAAGCTCCCGACCGGTCTCCCGGAATATGTAGTAGTGTAGTGCATGTTAGTGTAAGTGTATGTGTAAGGGGAGAGGATATAACAAGGAAGAGGAAGGACAGATCGCGCGCGGTCCGCGGCCCGTTTGTTAGGGTACTGTTCCGGCATTCGCGTGTTCATCGAAGAAACCACAAAAAACGACCGATCAGAGCAGACGGCCGCTAGAATTCTCCCCTAGACAGCGGCTAAATTTGACCTAGGTGTAAAGCTAGTGTCGAAAATCCTGTCGCTGTTGGAACTCAAACCTAAGTCCTCCCGGTCATAGGCATTGCAGTGACATCATTTGATGAACTGAGCCACCGCTCCTGGTGTGACGATTGGAGCAGTCAGGCATTTTTGACACGAGTACGCCCAAGACACTTTAGCAGGAGGTGCATTGTTTAGTTTTTGTACATATTAATGGAATTAATGGCATATACTTGCGGGTTCTTTCTCAATATGAAAGATAGTAGCCATATTGGTTTAGGTTGCCTCATTATTATTTTTTTTACTTTGCAGTAATCCTTTGTTTTATATTACCACGACGTTTTTGCGAATCTATTTGGCCGTACGTGAACCGCAAAGTAACACTTTCCAATCAAGAGACAGAGAAAGGAAGTTTTAATTTTCATGCGTGATTGCTGATAAAGAATTATAGAGCAGTTAAAAAACTCGTTTTCTGTTTTTTGTGATTGCGATGCAGGGTGTAAATACCGGAGTGGCCAAATAATTGATACGCTTCTAGTCAATAGGCAATACACGCAATGTGTCTGGAGAAGACAGTGATGATGATAGTGTGTTGTCTAGTTAGGGCAGTGGCAATTGCGTTTTCATTGTTTATGAAGGTGGTGATTGTAAGGAGGTGACTGCAAAGGTAGTGATTGTGATCACGGGTGGTGGCAAAGATGGTGGTGACAGTGAGTGTGGGGACAGTGAATGTGGCGAACGTGAGTGGGATGACAGTGAGAGTGATGACGATGAGATCAGTGATTCAGGGTGGTTACTGTGAGGTGACGACAGTGAGAGTGGTGACTGGGGCTGGTGACATTGTGGTTTAACATTGAGAATGGTGACATTGAGTGTGGTGATTGTGAGAAGCCGACAGTGAAGGTGGTGACTTTGAAGATGGTGATTGAAAGGGTGGTGATTGTTAGAGTGGTGACTGTGAGGGTGAGGGTTGTGAGGTTGTTGACTGGCGGTGGTGACTGAGGGTGATGAC
The DNA here is from genome assembly GCA_011170035.1 of Teleogryllus occipitalis. NCBI lineage: Eukaryota > Metazoa > Arthropoda > Insecta > Orthoptera > Gryllidae > Teleogryllus > Teleogryllus occipitalis. The sequence continues at coordinate 43,739 of BLKR01006700.1, read as the reverse complement.
ATCGATGGTGTGAACACTGAGGATGGTGAGGGTGAGGGTGATGACTGTAAAGAATGGGACAAGGGGAGTGGCAAGTTCACAAGTGTGTAATTATGCTAGTGGTGATGCTATTCTCGAATAAATTTATGGCTAACAGTTACATGGAGTTGTTGGAAACATTGACGTGCGCGGCAGCGGGGATGTCTTGGGAGGGGGTTGACAGAGGTTGGCGCGGGGGCGGGGGAGGGGGTGGGGATGGGACTGTGGCAGGTGGACGCAGCCGCCAGCAGCCTGTTATGAAAATTAAATTAGGCCTTGGCGCGCGCCGGGGGCGGGACGGTGCCGCTGGCATAGCGCGGGCGCTGTGACCGGGTCGGGGGCGGGAGGGGCGGGTCTCGGTGGCAGGCTTGTGCTAATTTCGACCGCCCGCCACAATTTCCATATGCCGCCGCGGCGCTCCGTTCCGAGCCAGGCGTTTGTTTGCCGGAGGTGGCGGTGGCGGTGGAGGGCGACGGTAGCGGCGGTGACGGTGTGGTGGAGAAGGTTGCGGTGAAAACGGTGGCGGGGGTGGTGATAGCGTTAGCGACGATGGTGGTGCCGACAGTGGTGGTGGGCGATGTTGCCGGTGGGCGACGATGGCGGTGGGTGGCGGTTGCGGAGGATGACGGTGGCGGTGGGCGACTGTGGCGGTGGCAACGGTGGTGATGGGAGAGGGTGATAATGGGCGAAGGTGGCAGTGGCGACGGGCCGGTGGCGACGGGGGCGGTGGCGTCGGGGGCGGTGGCGACGGGGGCAATGGCGATGGGGGCGGTAGCGACGGGGGCGGTGGCGATGGGGGCGGTGGCGACGGGGCGGTGGCGACGGGGGGGTGGTGGCGACGGGGGCGGTGGCGACGGGGGCGGTGGCGACGGGCGGTGGCGACTGGGGCGGTGGCGACGGGGGCGGTGCTGACGGTGGCAGTGTCAAAGGTTGTGGTGGGCGACCGTGGCAGAGACGACGGTGGTGGTGAACGACAGTGGTGGGGGCGACGGTGGCGGTGGGCTACGGTGGCGGCGGTGACGGTGGTGGACGCCAGGGGGGTGGGCGACGATGGCGGGCGGTGGTGATTGTTGAGGAAGGTGACGATGACGGGCGGTTGCGACGGTGGTGGTGGCCTTATTAGCGGTGGTGAGGTGATGGTGGCGGTGATGGAAAACGGTGGTGGTGCTGTCGTTGGTGCTTGCGACCCTAGCGATGGCGATGGTGATGGCGGTGGCGGGGGAGGGGGGCAGTGGAATTGGCGACTGTTGGGTGTGGCGGCACAGAAAGGCGTTAGCGGCAGGGTAATCGTTTTGGGGCGGCGGGGGAAGCGGGTTGCAATGGCTGTGGCTGCCCTGGCGGTGAAAGCGGTTACGATGGTGGCGGCGGATTTGGCGGGGTGGAGCTGCTGGGCGCCCTTCGCAGTCCTCTCCTCTCCTCTCCCTCATCTCCGTCCCAGCGTTCTCTCACAGGCGGTGTGCCAGGCACCGCAGACCCGTCTCTTGCTGCACTTGCTGATTGCCAGTCGCCACTGGCATGTGACATTTCAAGGAAGTACGCCACATGTTCCACGTTAAAGAAAGTGGTTTATCTTTAGTCTTGTGGCATAACAAAGTAACGTGTGTACTCGAAATGAACAGTGTTTCTTTAGTGTTTTGTGTAGTCCTTACAAGTCTGAATTACAATATTGTCGGGAATAATTTATGTATGCATTTGGCGTTATTGGGTCCGACTTCCCTAGCTCCCGGTGCCCCCAATGCCTGGGACTTTAAATTCCCATGCTTGGGGGTAAGAGCGGCATGAGGCAAACATGACGTATTCTCTTCACTGTAACTAACAAAATCCGCCTGCTGGAGCTTTTCTTCGTCAAACAGCTATAGAAACTGAGACAATTTTAAAGAAAAGCTACAACTCTATTTTTCCCTTGAGTGGGAATCGAACCCGGGACCACAGCACGCGAAGCTAGTACGCTGTCCATGAGCCATCCCGGAGGTCGGAAATAATTTTTTCTAGACTGAATATTAATGAATATGTGGAACTCTGCAAAAGAGATCATATCACACCAGAAGAAGTTTGAACGAGATCTGGAATATTTAATCTACGGGCAAAAGACAAGAACGTACTCGTTCCGGGTTGGATATGGTTTAATATTTCTTTTTCTTGATCAATGTTTTTGTAATAGGCTTAGCGTAAGTGCTGCAGAACGGAATCTCTGAAAGAATTGGAAAATTTCATGTACGTCTTACATTATCTAAATCTAAATCTAAATTTTTTTCAAATCAGTTATTTTTCTCTGACGGAGATCAGTTGGGAAACAATATTGATCGTGATTATTCATAGTACTATATACATAACTAGCGAAACCCGACAGACGTTCTGCTATTTATCTGCCTCTTCTACTTCCCTTTTCCTCTCTCTCCGTCTCTCCCTCTCTCTCTCTGTCTCTCTCTCTCTCTCTGTCTCTCTATCCCTCTCTTTCACATTTCGTTGCAGATTCTGAACGTCTCTGAGCAGGTGGGATAATATTAAGAAGCAGCCGACAATCAATAATGTAATTGAATGATAGAATGTTCAGGAAGATCTCACCCTGTATATTACGGTGTGAGAAACTTTCCTTTGAGGCCTTCGGACTGGTGACTATTTGGACTTCGGACTTTCGGATCGATCACAGAGTGTCCGAGTTGGTCACACTTAACTACACCAACATCCGTTTTTACATATAGAGATAACGTTTATGTTAAGCCTCCGAGAACGCACATGGGTAACGTCCTCGCTTCCTATGCTGTGGTACCGGGTTTGATTCCCGGTCGAGTAAATTATAGAATTGTAGCTTTCCTTTAAAATCGTCCCAGTTTCTGTAGCTGTGTGACAAAGAAAAGCTCATATTGATTTAGTGGTGAGTTGTAGTTGACATTCACATAATTTAAATGATTGAAGGCGTTGTCATTGTCAACAATAGTATTGTTGACAATGACAACGCCTTCAATCATTTCAAAGAAAAGCTCAATCAGGCGGATCTTGCCAGTTACGATGAAGGGTATGCATCATGGTAGCCTCATGTCGCTCTCCCCAAGCAAGGAGTTTAACTTAGCCCAGGCATGGGGGACACCAGTAGCTGGCTGGCGAGGTTGGACTACCGACCCAATAACATCAAATACATAAATACATATGCTCATGTTATCCGCACATTACTTTCTACTGAAACATTAATCAACGTTGCAAAGTCGTTCTAATATCGTTCAGTAGAAATACATGGATTATGAAAAGTTAATGAGTGAATATATTAATGATGAAACAATGCGAGTGATATAGGAAAATATCTGGTGATTCACTGCACTTGAGACTAATTCATTCACAATATTTAATTTTCTTTTTTTTGCCTCATTCTCGTTTATCTTTATTGTAATTTGTAAGTATGAACGCTAAGAAAATGAAAAAATTAATTTAAATACAATAATGTAATAAATACAAAAGCAATCTACTATAAAAAAGTGGAATTTTTAAAATAAGTTCAGAGGGAATAAAAATGTGTTTGATATTTTTTATAAAATTTTCACCATCAGAATTAATTCCGATTCGTTTATTCGAAGAATAGTATTTTATGAGCAACCATCTTTCGTCTTGATACTTCTTTCAAATAGAATCCTTCTCATCAATTTTTTTACTGAACACATTCCTACGCAAATGAATGGACTTATATTCGAATGTGCTTGTCGTTGGTGCACAAGAAAAGTGACGAATATAAAAAATATTATTTTACAGGAAAACGATTTAATTCTGAAAGGCGCTATGTATTTCCCGGACCAAACCAAATTACTATAACTACTTGCAACTGTCTTGAGAATAAACTTGATGAAAAATTTGCTGGGATATTGATTATTTCATTATGTGATGCCGGATAATTATGTAATCCTCATTAGTCTCGAATGTGTTGTATGTGTCTTTTATCATGGCAGATAAGGGTGTTCTTCTCCCTCGGATGGAGAAATCCGGCGCCGACCTATATGGCGGCTTGCGACCTATATGGTATCTCCAACGAACCGAGCAACGCCCCAGCCGGGACAAGCTCTACGCCCCGACTGATCTCTCGATATGTGAAATAATGAAGTGCATGTCTAAGAGTGTGTAATTAAAGGGTGGGAATAGGGCAAAAAATGGTAAAAAAAAGGTTGCCTAGTTACGTAACAAGTGTCAAAAATCTTGCCACCGTCGAAACTCGAACCATCAAACCTCCCCGTCAGAAGTAACGCAGTAACTCATTTGATGCCTTGAGTTCCCTCAGGTAGTTTTAGATTAGATTTTATTGTTAATTCTGCAATTAAGTATAGTAACTTGGTGGCAGAATATCTTAACCTTACATGCATTAAACTTACATTCACTAAGTTTTACTTGAAGAAAAACACAAACTCTTTATACAGATTCCTTCTCTTAAGTAAAAAATGTCAATGTTTGTGACATGACATTCTTTTAAGCTCATACGCTATGATCAAACTCACAAACCGCAAACAACGGAGCGATTGCATCCGCATTGATTGGCGTCTTCCCATACGGCATACGACTTCGTTATCCATTCCATTCCGAGTCACAGGCGGCTGCCGGCGGCGCAAGGGCGAATCATCGCCATATCGAGAAAGTTCGCTGGCGCGCGCGCGGCGCCGCCTTACACGCGCCATAAATCCGCCTTCGAGCAGATGCGCCTCGAGATGTCGCGTCTGGGCTGCAGCGATCGATTCGGACGCTCGCAGAGTGTGACGCGTGGCGGGGCGGGGAGGGGAAGCGGGAGACGGCTCTCTACGAGACGGAGACGGGTGGAATGGGACGGAGAGAAGTGAGGGGGGCTGAGGGTGGAAAGGGAGAATAGCAGTGAGCCGGAGAGTGACAGGCGGGGCGGAAATGCAGGTCAAGAAAGGGAAAAGAGGAAAGTAAAGGGAACAATGTGGGAAAGATCGGGGAGACGGAAAATGGAGTGATTCAATATATATATATATATATATATATATATATATATATATATATATATATATATGTGTGTGTGTGTGTGTGTGTGTGTTGTGTGATTATTGATTACGTAGACGTAACAAATAAAAGAACATACGTAATAGACCGTAAGTGCAGATCTGGGACGTGGCTCAGTGGATCATCTGGTGTCACTGCAGTGCCTCTGACAGGGAGGTCCTAGGTTCGAGTCGTGACAGTGGCAACATTTCTAGAGATTGGCTGGTTATTTCAGTTGCTGTCTGGAGAAGAATTTTAGAGGTTCGCTCTTCTGATCAGTAGTTTTCCGTGGTTTCTCCAATCAACACCGAGCGAATCTTGGAGATGTACCCTAACAAAGGAGCCATGGACCGCACGCGATCTTTCTTTTCTTTTGCTAGTCGTATCCTCACCCCTTTCACACTCTTACACTAACATGCACGACACTACCACATATTCCGGGAGACCGGTCGGGAGCTTAGAGCTTGTCCCGGCTGGGGCGGTGCCCCGCTGGTGGGGAGTCTTGGTTGGGGAAATCCCGCTAGCCGACGGTAGGTCGGCGCCGGATCTCGCTCTCTAGCGGGGGAAGATCAGCGCAATCTACAGCGAAAAACATTCACTACACTTACGGGACTAATGACCTTAGTATTTGACTCGCCCGAAATCACTAAGAACCAACCAACTAATCCACCACCATCGTCGGTGTTTACCCTAACGCCTCTGGGTCAATGATGCTGCACAGACAATGTGGTCAAAGTGGAAGTGTGGGAGTTTCAGTGGAAAGTAAGAAACACGATGAAGCAGATAGGGATAATCGGGGTAGAAAGTTAGGTGAGAGAGGTGAAGGGAGTTGAAAGATGTAGAAAATGAAAGGAAATAAGAATGATTGGAGGCAAGTGTGTTGGAGCGTTGGGAAGGGATTGGTAAAATGGAACCTGAGCAGAACTGCAGTGCAAGTTGAAGCAAGTTATCTGAGATAAGACAGGAAGGGACAGAGTGAAGCAATCGGAAGGTGAAGTGGAACGACACAATGTACTGTCTGGTTGGAAAGAAAGGAGTTTGAGAGAATGGTGGATCGATGTGGTAGGGGTTTAGGCGAATACGTGTAGGAGCACTGCGACAGGAGGCGCCGTGGCCAGGCGAAGACGGTGTCAGTGTGAAAGGCTAGAGTAACCTGGGTAAAGTGAGATGGGTGGAGTCAGCATGGCAGAGTGAGGTGAATAGAGAGAAGTGAATAGAGTGAAGTAGGTATAATCAGGTGGTAGAGTTAGATTGATTCAGTAACGTGGATAAAGTAAGTTGGATAGACTGAGGTTGGGAGTGCGAGGTCGGTAGGGAAAGGTGAGTTCCGCGAGAAAGAGTGAATTGGATGGAGTGTTGTGAGAGAGTAAAGTGGATAGATTGAGGTGGGAAGAGTAATATGGGTAGTGAGGTTCGTAGAGTTAGGTGGGTAGGATGAGGTGGGAAGAGAAATGTGGGTAGAGTAATGTTATTGAAGTACATGTGGGAAGAGTGATATGGGTAGTGAGGTGGGCAGAGTGAAGTGGATAGAGTGAGGTGAGTGGAATGAGGTAGGTAGAGCGAGGGGGTAGATTGAGGTAGGTAGAGTGATGTGGGGTAGAGTGATGTGGGTAGAGTGATTTGGGAAGAGTGATATTAGTAGTGAGGTGAGTAGAGTGAGATGGGTAGAGTGAGGTGGGTAGAGTGAGAGGATAGAGTGAGGTGGGTAGAATAAAGTGAGTAGCCGAGATGGATACAGAAGATAAGAGTAAGGTGGGTAGAATGAGGTGAGTAGAGCGAGATGGGTAGAGTGAGGTGGGTAGAGTGAGGTGGGAAGAGTGATATGGGTAGTGAGGTGGGCAGAGTGAAGTGGATAGAGTGAGGTGAGTGGAATGAGGTAGGTAGAGTGATGTGGGTAGAGTGATTTGGGAAGAGTGATATTAGTAGTGAGGTGGGTAGAGTGAGATGTGTAGAGTGAGATGGGTAGACTTACGTAGACAGAGTATATTTGGTAAAGTGAGATGGGAAAAGCGGGTGAGATACAGCGAGCTCGAGTGTGGTGGGCGACCCAGCGTCAGGAAAGGCCCGAGTGAGGCGGCGCGTGTTGGGGTGGGGTGGGGTGGGGGTGGGGGTGGGGCACGGCTTTCCTAAGCAAGCAAGTGCTTCGGGGAGGCGCGCGCGAGCACGGGCTCCGGCAGAGCCATTCCTCTTCCATGACTAAGAAATGTATGCGGAGATAGCGAAGACATCTGTTGCCACCGGAAGAGTTCAGAAGTGGCGTCTTCTCACTTTGTGGCGCACAGGCTCCTCATGAATTCTCGATATGTTCTGCGAATCTCATGGGTTGTTTGTTGAAAAGGTCGTTGCGATCATGAAGAGAACGACGAATGTCAAACTCGTGCTTCTAAAACGTTATAAATGTGAAAGAATAATCATAAAAATAACTCACGTACACGAATGTATTTTGTTGTGAAGATATTTTTGTTCGTTACGAACAGAGAAACTCAAAACTCAAATTTAAAATATTTCTCTATTTTTTAACATAGTCTTTATTAAAATTCACTCATATTGTCTCAATTGCCATGCGTTCATTAAATTAATAATAAATTGAACGGTAAATTAATGTTCTTCCAGTCACGAAATCAAAATTCTGAGAAATTTTACAATGCAATTTATTTTACTAAATGTTTCTTGACAAATAAACTTTAGTTTATTTCAGATTAGTTCACAACGTTTGTTCTATATTAGTAGTGTTGTTGAAGAGATGTCACAAATTGTAATCATCAAAGAAAATGATATTTTATTTCAAATCTATTTGAAATTTCTGAAAAATATTTAAAAAATGAATGTGTACCTTTATTAACATATAATTCTTTTTGCTTAGAACCAAATATTTTTAGTCCCATTTTCTCGGAATGTTACTCAAAATACATATTTCAAAAGCGGTTGCAATTTCAAATGTAATATCATAACTAGATAAACATGCTTTATATATATAATGAAAGAAAAATCTCTCTGTATCAGTAAAATTGCTTTCATCACACAGCTCGTATTTTTAAGTTTCTCGCCAACTTCGTAATCATGGCATTTTCTCGTGCTATCACAGCAAAGCCATGATAAAACGGATAACGCAATTTCAGAAATGAGAGGTCCAAGATAATAGGAGGTAATGGCCGGATAAATTTAACTACCAGCTCTCGCCAAACGGGGTATTATCCTAATTTTTTGCGTAGTCCCATCGTTTGTCATTAAATCAAAGAGCCTCAGAGCAAAAGGGTAATCCTCCAGAGGGAATCAGATATTCAGGCAGATTACTGAAATTAAATTCTCTAAAATTTAATTCATTAAACGTAACATACCTTATATTCACCTCGGGGGGTAGAGGCAACCCAGCAGGAAATTCCAATTATATACGGGATCAACATTTCCCTTGCCGTTCTGTGCGTTTCATTTACTGGCGAAAATCCATTTGGTTTGCGAGATGCGTGGGGTCCAATAAAAAGAAGAAAAAACATTGGAAATTCCTATTTTGTATGCAGACACACAAAATCTCTCATCAGGAATCCCTCTCAGAGCCTCTGGCCATTCGCAAGCCACGATCGTCGTTTGAGAGTCAGCAGCCAGAGTTGCATGAACTGCGCAATGCCGCCTTCAGATCTCCGGTTTTAACAGTGATGCACTGTAGCCCCCTCCCAAAAAAAAACAAGTTTTACGCTCATACAATTCTACAATCCGAATGGGGCAACGCACGAAATTTAATGCGTCAACTTGAATGCATGTATCCGAATAACTTATTTTAAAATTATATGCAGTTTGCGCTTGAAATACACAACAAATTTGTTTTCATTTTACCCTCTTTACTTCCGTGCCTCACTCGGTTCTGTTTTTATAATACCTATTTAAAACTTTAATTAACTATGAACGCAGCAGGGTTAAAAATTCAGATTGATACCAGTTATATTTTTGTATTAAAATATAAATAGACAGTTTTCATCAATGAACATTAAAAATGAGAAGAAAGTCGTAACTAATGAATAAAATAAAAATAATACGAAAAATATAATTTCGCAGCAGTTAAACTTCTTTGAATTGTTGTTCATTGAAATAAATGAAGAACAAAAATATATAATATATAACATATAAACAATTTTGAACCTGTGGGAAAATTTCTGTAAACCACTGAAGACCAATACTTAAATAGATATTCACATATTTTGCCAGTATAATTGTTTTGGTCGTTAATATTTATCAATATGCTTGAATCCTAATTTGTATTAAAATTCTAAAATATCATGGTCGCAATGTTAATGAAGTAAATTCTCAAAAAATAAATGTTATTTACCCTTCTTGTAAAGTAAAATTCGTCGTAATTTCACATTATTTTTCATTCCAGATTCACTGCTTGAATATGTTGTCTCTGGAAATAAACATGAATAAAAGTTAGACGGCACTGTTAGTGAGATCCGTCTAATATTCTACACGTGGCAGTTGAAGCAAGACAGATTCAGCTAGTCAATCTCAACGGACGTCGCATAGACGGCAGTGTATTTGGGCGGAATTGGAATTTTCCATCTCGTTCGGCACTCTATGTTCATCGTTTACTCATTCATTCACAATTTAAATTCGTTAACATAAAACTATTTAAAACTGTTTTGAATATTTAATTTAAAATCAAATATTTACTATAGAAGATAATAAAGAAACTCCCTTGCATTGCTTAAAAGTCAAGAGAAAATACATAATTAATAGAAATGACTTACTGCTTAAATATTTTGTCTCTGGAAATAAACTTGAATGAAAGCTAGATGGCATTGTTAGTGCGATCTGTCAGGTGTTCTTCACGTGACGATTAAAACAAGACAAGATTCAGCGAGTCCATCTCAATGGACATCGCATAGAAGCACCGCGACGTATTTAAACGGAATTGGAATTTTCTATCTCGTTCAGCACTATGTTCATCGTTTACACATTCATTCACAACTTAAATTTGGTAAGATAAAACTGTTTTGAAGATTTAATTTAAAAACTAATATTTATTACAGAAGACAATAATAAAGAAATCCGCCTGCATTGTTTAAAAGTCAAGAGAAAATGCATATTTAATAGAAATGACTTACTGCTTGAATATGTTGTCTCTGGAAATAAACTTGAATAAAAGTTAGACGGCACTGTTAGTGAGATCCGTCTAATATGCTACACGTGACAGTTGAATAAAAGACAGATTGAGCAAGTCCATCTCAATGGACATCGCATAGAAGCACCGCGCCCGTGGCGTTTTGAGGCGGAATTGGAAATTTCCATCTCGTTCCGCACTCTTCACCTCATTGAAGGGGCGGTCGGCGGCTGCACGCCCCGCCCCACCCCACCCCGCAGGTCGCGCGACCGATTCATCTGGTCAATGCACTTAAAGTAGACAGGTGGTTTACGCAAAGCCGCCGCCCGTGGCCGTCGGCGGTCGTCGAGAAATTTGTTTGGCGCCGCTCCAAAGCCCTCAATAGCCAGGTGGTCGGGCTCATATTGAAACCACCGCCTTCCCCTTCTGCGCCCGCAGACCGCCACTCACTCCACGCCATTGTCGCCGCCCTCTGCCTTCGCCCGCTTCGTGCTCTTCGTCGCCTCATCCGGCCCAGAAGCTGCCCAGGACCTCTAGCCCCGTCACCAGCCGCCCCCGCTTTCACCTACAGCCTCTGTCGTGTTTGTGGCTTCCGTTGTCCCCGTGGCCCCTGCAGCCTTCACCACTCCCACTGCCAATGCCATTCCGATTCAACCGCATCCTCACTTCCGGTGAAGGTCATCGCTTCACGCACAATTCCTGTCACACTCCTCGTTTCGGCTGCGCTTGCTTCTACCCTGCCCATCATTTACTTCTCTTTACTTTTCAGCAATGCAGGCGGATTTCTTTATTACTGTCTTTTATAATCGATATTCGCTTTTAAATTAAATCTTCAAAATAGTTTTATCTTACCAAATTTAAGTTGTAAATGAATGTGTAAACGATGAACATAGAGTTCCGAACGAGATGGAAAATTCCAATTCCGCTCAAATACGCCGCGGTTGCGGTGCTTCTATGCGATGTCCATTGAGATGGACTCGCTGAATCTTGTCTTGTTTTAATTGTCACGTGAAGAACACCTCCCAAAAAAATATTTACCGTTTGCTCTTCAGGTCACCAACCACCCGCTTCCCCTTTTTCCAGAGTTCTGGCGTTGCGTTGGCAACCCCTAAATCATTTCCACTGCCGGGGTGAAATCCCAGTGCTCTCCTCTTATGTCTTTGCTCTTACTCATTCTACTTTTCCATTGGTACCACCGCTTCTGCTCCTGGCGCTCCCCAGAGTATTGTACCGTTCCTGAGATTCAAGCGTGGCGACGAGATGAGAGGACTGGCAATACAAAGTGAAGTGAGGTACTTCTTCATGCATATCCCTGATAATGCGTACTTAACATGTTTCTGTGAATCTTCCTGTTCTCACTGAACGCGTCCTATGTGATGTTTTTTTCACTAATATCAAGTAGTATTTAAGGCAGCACGTATTTTCTCGTATTATTTGTTACGGTGGTAATATTTTAAAATAGCAACTCATATTCTTCATTCATCTCTTGAAATGGTTACTTTACCAAAAAATCACTTCAAATTACAAAAATATTACTTAATTTAAAACTGTCAATGCAAATTATCTTTAGAATACAATATATTGCCTCTATTCTTACATAAAGTTTAAAGAAAAATCGTCTAGCAGTTTTCGAAAAACTGTTCTCTAAGTATTTTGGAAAACTGTCACAATTTGACTCATAATAACGGAAAAACTAATAATACGTTCAAAACAATCTTCAATGATTAATTGAATCAATAGTAAAGAATAGATGGCTATTACGTAAAATACTTAATTTAAATAAAAAAGGTATCCAATGGATTCGAAGTTAAACTGTTGAAATTTTCCAACTCTTAGTTGCAATACAAATTGGCCTTACAACATTTGTAAACTATCTTTGCTTAGTTCCAATTAAAATAAAAACAAATTTTCGTGCCATTTTTGAAAAAAGTTACATTATCTTCATTTAAATTATAAATGATTATAACTTATAACAAAAATTTAAATAAATCATTATTCTTTATTTATAATAAAGTACTCCAAAAAATTAAAAGATTTGTTTCGAATTTGTTAGATTTTCGCGGGCTGACCTTAACTTACAACCAGCATTGCCGCTGTGTCTGCAGTGACTCACCAAAAGTCGTAGGGTCCTAGGCTTACTAGCTAGTTCAAATCCATCTACTGTCTGCAAGAGAATTCTAGACGTCTAGCTCTGATCGGTAGTTTTTCGTCGTTTCTCTGATAAGTATGAGACACGCCAGAGCAGTACCCTAACAAACGGGCCACGAACCGCGCGCGATCTTTCCTACCTCTTCCTTGTTGTATCCTCACCCCTTACACACATACACTAACATGTACTACACTACCACACATGCTAGGAGACAGGTTGGGGACTTTAGGGCTTCTCCCTCGCTAGTGGTAGATACCTGGTTGGGGAAAAGCCGACGGTAGGTCGGCACCGGATTTCACCCTCCAGCAGGGGAAGAACACCTTCAGCTCTAGAGACAAACATGGATTCCACCTACGGGAGTAATGACCCCAGTAGTTGAGACCGGGAGCGGTAGCTCAGTGCATCAACTGATGTCACTGCAGCGCCTCTGACCGGGAGGTCCGAGGTTCGAGTCCTGACGGCGGCAAGATTTTCGAATCAAGCTTTTCAGCTAGGTCGAATTCAGTCGCTGTCTGGAGGAGAATTCTAGCAGCCGGCTGCTCTGATCGGTAGTTTTCCGTGTTTTTTCCGATCAACACTAGGCGAATGCCGGAGCAGTACCCTAACAAACGGGCCACGGACCACGCGCGATCTTTCCTTCATCTTCCTTGTCCTATCCTCTCCCCTTACACACACACTCACACGCACAACACTATCACATATTCTGGGAGACCGGTCGTGAGCTTAGAGCTTTTCCCGGCTGGGGCGGTGCCCCGCTGGTGGGAGAGTCCTGGTTAAGGGGAAACCCCACTAGCCGACAGTAGGTCGGCTAGGATCTCGCCATCCGGCGGGGGAAGATCACCGCCAACTCCCACGAAAAAAACTGCACTACACTAACGGGACTAATAACCAAAGCAGTTGACGCGCCACACGAAAACATCAATCAATCAACCTAGTAGTTGAGGCGCCCGGAGTCACTAACTATCAATCCGCAAGCGCCACGATTTTCGCCAGCGGTAGCAGCGGTCGCGGTGAGCCGAAGAAGCGCAAAGCGTGGTAAAGGCTCTCACGTGCGCGGTCGGGGGCGCGGCTGGCGGTAACGAGGCAGCCCCTGGCTGCCGATTGCGGATATTAATTACCGCCCATCATTTGCATGTTGATGGGGGCCGGCGCGCGGCGCTCTCCATTTGATTACATCTTCATTAGTGGCGCCGCCAACGGCCGCGCGCCGCAACCACTTTGAAAGGCAGCGACCACTGGCCGCCGCACTGATGCGGCCGATTCAGTCCTTTCCGTAACACCTTTGTGGTGGCAGATCCACCACCAGCCCTGTGCTGCTGTTCGAAGCCTGTTATACGCTATTAACCCGTCGTTACTCGGGCTGTTAGAAAAATCTAACAATTCTCGATTTTTTTTCAATAGCATCCACCGGGAGCGGAGGCTCAGTGCATCAACTGATGTGACTGCAGTGCCTCTGAACCGGAGGTCCTAGCTTCGAGTCCCGACGGTGGCGGGATTTTCGAGACTGGCTTGTCAGTTAGGTCGAGTTCAGTGGAGAATTCTGGCGGACGGCTGCTCTGATCGGTAGTTTTCTGTGGTTTCTCCAATCAACACCGGGCGAATGTCGGAGCAGTGCCCTAGCAAACGGGCCAGGGATCGCGCGTGATATTTCCTTCCTCTCCATTTGATTACATCTTCATTAGTGGCGCCGATACCACTTTGAAAGGCAGCGACCACTGGCCGCCGCACTGATGCGGCCTATTCAGTCCTTTCGGTAACATCTTTGTGATGTCAACTTCACCACCAACCCTGTGCTGCTGTTCGAAGCCTGTTACACGCTATTAACCCGCCGTTACTCGAACTGTTAGAAAAATCTAACAATTCTCCATTTTTTCAATAGCATCGACCGGGACCAGTGGCTCAGTGTATCAACTGATGTCACTGTAGTGCCTCAGACCAGGAGATTCTGTGTTCGAGACCCAATGGAAAGCTACCGATCAGAGCAGCCGGTCACTAGAATTCTCCTCCAGACAGCGACTGAAGCTAGTGTCGAAAATCTTGCCTCTGTCGGGAATCGATCCTAGGACCTCCCAGTTAGAGACACTGCAGTGCTCCACTGGATGGCAAGATCAAGTGAGGATGTAGCATCGATTAAGTACGAGAGTCGCGCGAGCGAGCGGTTTACAGGAAGAATGAAACGTTAAAAATTACACATTTCTTGTGAAAATGTTTTGATACAAAATGATAGAAGAGTTAAATTACCGCAAATACCCCGGTGAAATATTTGTAATAGTTATATTCAGTTTTAAAATTTTCATACGAGAAAAACAATAGAATGTACCAGTAACTGAAGAGAAGCAGCAGAATGGCAAATCTGTATTAATGTAAGCATAAGGAGAGACGTTGGTTGGAAGTCGATGTGTTAAGTGCAGCATTGCGTGTAGAAATAATTTTTTGGATAGTAGTAATAAGTTCAGATTTAGTTAAAAAATAAGGCAAAAATTACTCTCATAATATTAAAAAAACAACGTTTTGTAATGTTCGACGTAGTAGCAGTTGCAGCTAAAATATTAGAAACCATGTATTGTCCCGAGATTAAACCCAGAAATTGCAGAAAACATGCATTATCTCGCTGCATTACACACCAGTTAGCAGAGACGGGTATATGAACGAAGAACAAATATAATGTTTGTCAACTGATACTTAAGTAAAAAAAAAAGTCATTGTTAAGCAAAGAAAAGGCGGAAATATAGAAAAGCGAATTTTTTGTTGTTTTTCTTATTTTTTGTTTATAATTGATTCAGGTATTCTGAGAAGGGTGAGCGAGAAAGTAAGAGAACAAGCCAGATTTAATAGAAGTTTTAAAGATATATGAAATAGTTTGTTGAAAGCGATCCCAAGTTTAAAGAAGATATAATAAAAAGATTTCCAACGATCAATCAACATGAAAAACGGACAAATTCGACAGGCAATAAAAAAAGTATAATAATGTTAACTGCAGTTGAAGATGGTAACATTTAGTCGCTGACGGTTCCCTTGCAGAAATATACCTATACTCATATCTGCAATGGTGGCTAACCATCACAGATAAAATATGCAAATTTGAAATTAACGTTATTCTAGATCAAATTCGAATATGGGGTGTGTCAGCAAGCGTAACATTATAAGTGGAACCAGAAATTGCTTGAAACACACGAAATATTGTTATAATATCAGCATTGAATTATCGTTCTATTATCTT
Source organism: Teleogryllus occipitalis (assembly GCA_011170035.1). Classification (NCBI taxonomy): domain Eukaryota; kingdom Metazoa; phylum Arthropoda; class Insecta; order Orthoptera; family Gryllidae; genus Teleogryllus; species Teleogryllus occipitalis. The sequence goes on along the minus strand of BLKR01006700.1, from coordinate 28,286 downwards.
ATCTTTTTGAGACAATATCCCGATTGTTCACCCCAAATCGCTTATGTTGGTGTAATAGCTTCATTCAAGTAACATAATGAAGCAGGTTATCTTGTGGAATTTGGAAGCCGAAACGTAATATTTTCTACAGATGAAGTGCAATATCGTTTTCAACAAGTGATTTGGTGTATCGAATGTAACTCTTAACCAGAAATTAAATAGACACTCATCAGGTTTGTTAAAGACAAATTAAGCAAATATTTTCAAAAATAATTCGCACCTTCAGATCCGAGAAAAACGTAATTAAAGTTCCTATTCACCTTTCCCTTCCGGTTATCAATGTCAACAAGCCTCTCCCCTTTGCCACAAAAAATTCAGCAATTACCAAAGTATTCTCCTAATAAGAAACAGTCAAGCACACAAATTTTAAAGAGTGCATATAAAACAAGGTAATTCGTGCGTTAAGTTCAATGATGAACAAGTTTTTAGGGTCTCCCATCGCCAATGCAAACTCGGCCTACGAGCCGAACGGGCTGAGAAAGATTCGTGGCGGTGCTACATTTCTTGTTAAGTCGGCGGAAATGTAAAACAAAATGAAGGGCTTCCTGCGAGCGAAACACACTTGTTGGCGTAACGAGGTGAGCCTCGCTAGCAGACGAGAGTATCACCTGAAAATGTTCCTTAATTAACTTTCGTGGAAGAAAATGGCGCTCGCGGGAAAAATAATTATCTCGAGATTTTCAATTAAAGTATACTCACGCGCAAAACGCATCTCCTGCGATGTCTTCTTAATGCAATAACATTATTCCTCGGGAAAAAGGAAGCAACTTCTGCACAGATTAAAAGCACGAGATGCTTTGCGACGGCTACAGGCCCAGGAGAGCGTAGGCTGGAAGAAGCTTTCGGCCACCGCCGCTGGAGCGCGTTGCCGGCGGCGCTGGCGTTGTGGGAGCATTGGCGGTAGTGAGAACGGTGAAAGAGGGGAAGTGGTGGTCGGTGATGGGAGCTAGTGGGGATGGAGAGATGAGAATGTAATTTGGCGGTAATGGCGGTGACAGAGGCTATAAGAGTAGAAGTAGCAGTGGGGGGAACGGGGTTGTAGGCCGTTGTGGGAGCATTGGCGGTTGTGAGAACGGTGAAAGAGGGGAAGTGGTGGTGACGGTGATGGGAGCTAGTGGGGATGGAGAGATGAGAATGTAATTGTGGCGGAATTAGTGTGTGTAATGGCGGTGACAGAGGCTATAGTGCAGCTGGCGGAGATGAAAGAAGGAGTAGCAGTGGGGGGAACGGGGTTGTAGGCCGTTGTGGGAGCATTGGCGGTTGTGAGAACGGTGAAAGAGGGGAAGTGGTGGTGACGGTGATGGGAGCTAGTGGGGATGGAGAGATGAGAATGTAATTGTGGCGGAATTAGTGTGTGTAATGGCGGTGACAGAGGCTATAGTGGAGCTGGCGGAGATGAAAGGAGTAGGGGGAACGGGGATGTAGGCCGTTGTGGAGAGATTGGCAATAGTGAGGACGGTGAAAGAGGTGGAAGTGACGATGGTGATAGCAGTGGTGGTGACTGACGGGAGCTGGTGGTGGTGGGCAATAAGAATGTAATTGCGGCGGAAGAAGTGTTTGTAAAGGTGGTGACAGAGGCTATAGTGGTGGTAAAGGCGTCGTGATGACGGCATTGCTGATGTCGGCTTTGACAATGTCGGCAGTGATTGTAGTGGCGTTGGTGATGTTAGAGGAAGTGACGCTGCAGGCAGTTATTCTGGAGGCGGTAGTGGCAGTAATGTCGATGGTGATCGAGGTGATCGAGTGTTCGAGGTGATGGTGATGGCGGTGATGATGTTCGCGGTAACAGTGTTAGCACTGATGGTGTTGAGGCTGATAGTGTCGAAGGTAATGACGGTGTTGGTGGTGATGGTGTTGGCAATGATGGTGTTGGCGATGATGGTGTTGGCAGTGATGGTGTTGGCAGTGATGGTGTTGGTGGTGATGGTGTTGGCGATGATGGTGTTGGCAGTGATGGTGTTGGCAGTGATGGTGTTGGCGGTGATGGTGTTGGCGGTGCTGGTGTGGTGGTCGATGGTGATGATGACGGCGTTAATGATTGCGGCAGTGATAGTGATGACAGTGACAGGAGTGAGAGTAATGGGGCCGCAGTAATGAAGGAAGCGGTGTTATCTAAGACGGTGATTGTGCCAGTAGTGAGAGTGCTGGCTGTAATGAAAGTTGGCGGTAATTGTCGGCGGAGATGATGCCGGCAAGTGATGGTGCCAGTAGTAAGTGTCCTACGCGATAGTGGCGGTGGTGCTGGTAGCGGCGGTGATGGTGACAGCGGAGATGGAGTTAATAGTGAGGGAATTAGTGATGGCAGGAGCACTGTGGCTGACAGAAGGGTTGGCGGCGCTGATAGCGAGTGCTGTCGTCACGAAGATGTGAAGGAAGAATTTGAGGATGTAAACGCTGAAGTTCAAAATGGTAAGTATTCATAAAATCGGTTTGTCAAATATACATATGGTGGTCGTACATAGTTCGGAAAGATTCGTAAGTGAAATCAAGAAAATAATATGTTGTCGGAGAAAATATTATCCGACTTCCTGCTGAAGGTCGTGGCGACCAAGGCTCTGCAGAGAAAGTTTGCGAGTTCGAGTCAGACGTATATAGTCTATGGTTTTAAAATGTTATTTTGACTTGGACGGCAATAGGAAAGCACATATCACATACTACGCTTCTTATCTCAATTTCTAATACACAACAAACGTGTGGCAAAATGCCTGGAACATTTTGAAAAACTGAAAATTGTATTGTAGTAGAAACTGTGTAACTAATTGTAATAGAAATAACAACAAGAACAATAGTAATAATAATATTAGTAATAATAATATAGTAATATAATTATTATAAATTTGTTTAATTAATTTTTAAATATTAAATAGCTTGTATTGCATTATTGCAAAAAGGGTTGTACGGAGCAGAGGAAAATGCAAAATATGTAGCCACAAGCCAGATGAAATTAAGGAGGTATGCACTTGAATAAAGGTAGTTAATCCAATTACTTTATTAAGTTAAGCTTTATTGCATGATTATATATTTTTAAAACGAGCGACGCTTGGACCAAGTTTTTAAATTAGTACGAATTCAATAAAGTAACATTATAAACTGGTTGCATACGCTATGTTTTTATGTAATACCATTATACATTTTTAAGAGAATCAAACTTAATTATACAAAACAACTTTCTTGTGACATATCTGGTCTTTGACATGTGTGCGAGAAAACGATGGAACGCTTTTCCGTTTACTAGTACCTCTCCAAGTTTTTCTCATAGCGATTGGATGAATGTGTGATGACGCAATCATTAGTCGCGTAATATCTCATAAGTCATAAATAGAGGTAAAAGGCCCTTTTATGAACGATTTCCTGTCAAGAGAAAATGCCGTTTATATTGATGGTATAAAAAAGGAAGATTTTAATAATTTTACTAGAATATAGTTGTGATAAGCTAACTGGGGTGTTACCATGGTTAAAATTCTTGATAACGTGGAATTCCTGACGCTCAAAATACATTGTCATACGAGTATTTTCTCAGTTTTTTACTGTAATCATTGCCTGTGTAACGTCTCCACATCCTCACGCGGTCACCATGTCACACGGACAGACCTTCGAACTTTCTTAGAAAGTGTCACAAGCTGACGGCCACAGGGGAACGAACAAAGACCGGCGAGTTACGAAGCCTTTGGGGAGCTGTGGCCCACCATGACGCAAGGGGGGCAGGGCAGTGGGCAGCTGATTCCCCCGGTGAGCAGCCATGTGGTCCCAGGAGCCACCCACACGTCTCAAAGAGGCTTGGGGGTGGAGGATCCCTCGACCGCCAAGAGGTTAGCGAGAGGAGTTCGTTTTGAGATTGTCTGGCTGATTGATTGATTGATTTTTTCGTGTTTCCGGGCGCGTCAACTGCTTTGGTCATTAGTCCCCTAGGTGTAGTGCATGTTTTCCCCCGGGAGATGGCGGTGATGTCTTCCCCCGCTGGTTGGCGAGATCCGGCGCCGACCTACCGTCGGCTAGTGGGGTTTCCCCCTAACCAGAGCTCTCCCACCAGCGGGGCACCGCCCCAGTCGGGACATGCTCTAAGCTCCCGACCGGTCTCCCAGAATATGGTAGTGTAGTGCGTGTTAGTGTGTGTGTGTAAAGGGAGAGGATAGGACAAGGAAGAGGAAGGAAGGATCGCGCGCGGTCCGTCGTCCGTTTGATAGAGTACTGCTCCGGTATTCGCCTCGTGTTGATCGGAGAATCCTCAGAAAACTAGCGATCAGAGAAGCCGGTCGCTAGAATTCTCTTCCAGACAGCGACTGAATTCGACCTAGCTGAAAAGCTAGTATCGAAAATCCTGCCGCCGTCAGGACTCGAACCTATGATCTCCCGGTCAGAGGCACTGCAGTGACATCAGTTGATGCACTGAGCTACCGCTACCGGTAGATTATCTCGCGTGAAGACACAACTGTTCCCCCTAGAGGCGGATGTGTATTCTTTGTGACACTGCGAGTGCGTAGCATTGTGTGGGCACCGGAGCGGTAAAGCGTCTGGGCGGAAGATGCACGAGCCTGAGAACGGGAGCAGTGTGAATGAGAGTCACGGAGGTAGATTGCCAACGTAACCTCAAAACTGCACATATTGTAAACCTTGTAAATAAATAGATTTGTAAATAGAGCTCGTGTTGTCATTTTGCTACCACGACGCCACACCTGGCATTCCTCCACGTTTCTACAGTCATCACGTCTCAACATTACTGTTACAAGTCTCTTTATGCTCGCATTTGTCTCGCAATATCGCTATCTAATAACAGACTCTCGGAATCTGTCTGCGGAGTCACCGCCTTTGGAAGACGTACCGTACCGTACCGTACCGTAAACTTGCTATTGGTAAGAAATAATAAATATATACATAACTAGACAAATACAATTCAAATTACCTTCAAATATCAAAAGTTTAGGGTAAGAACAAAAGCATTTATCCTTGTGAAAATATTTCTTACAATACAAAGAAAAATAATATTATTTCTATGGCCTTTCAAAATCATATGTTTCGCTTTCAACTAAAAAGTCAACTCCGAAAAACATCTGAAAATGTAATTTGTCAACATGCTACAAAATTGTCGTTGGAGCGTAACTTGTGAATCAACTTATAAAGTGGAGAATTGAAAGTCGAGTGAAAATGAGAACGAGAAGTACGGCGTCGAGTGCGAGGGTGAAAAAAGCAAAAAGAGGAAAAAGGAAAAAAAAAGAAAAAAAAAAGAAAAAGGGAGTCGAGAGTCACAGTGAACGCGCATTTTAAATTGTGCCGATTCAACGCAGGAGAGGAAGGATTCGCGTTCTGCTCTAAGGCGCCAGCAATATTGACAGGGAGTACTCAACGCATTGGTTCTTGGCTTTGGATAAAGATTGCGTGCACATCACGTCATACCGTTTCTCCCTCGCCCTTCTCTCGACCCCTCTTCTTAGCCCCATTCATCGTTTAGTAGATTTAGAGCTGGAGACAAAGAATAAGCACGAACATGTGAGTTCAGTGAGTGAAGATATTACACGGATATTCTGCCATTTACACCCGTCACTGGTGTTACTTGACAATGCTACAACCGGAAAGGTGTCTAAGGGCATCTAATGTCATTGCAGTGCCTGTTAAGGGAAGATCGAAGAGTTTGAGTCCCGATAGTGGCAGAGTTTTAGACACTAGATACGTGGCTTGGTCGAGTTATGCCGCTGTCTGGAGAAGAATTCTAACGGCCGGCTGTTCTAATCGATAGTTTTCCAGGGTTTTTCCGATAAACGCCTGGCGAATGCCGGAGCAATACCCTAATAGTCTATGCACCGCGCGCGGTCTTTCCTTCCTCTCTCTTGTCCTTTTCTAATCTCTTAATAACACACACACTTATATACCCTACACGACTACACATGTCGGGAGATAAGTTGGAAGATTAACACACCTAAACAAAGGAGAAAAATGGCTCATAGTCTTCTAAAAGCCATATAGAGTTCTTTAAAAACTTCCAAACCCGCTTGATGTCTCCACAACATATATTCAGTGCAACCTAACAGTGAGTATAGAAACCAGACGCATAAGAGCAGTGCAGCAAATGTAGGTCGTTAACAGTGATCTGCAGGCAATTTTAACCGATTGTAGGGAAATAATTAATTTTTTATACGCAAAGAGTTAATTTTATAAATTAATAAAATAGTTATACGTTAAAGTAGATATTTTATTATTTAATCTTATCAAAATTAAAAGTATTTTGGATAAAAATTTACAGATCTATGGTCATTTGAAAAGTGTTTATTTCAACGGTTTTATTATAAAACTCGTCATATTTGGACTAATATAGCGTACTATCTGTGTAAAATAGGTAATATTTCATGATCATAAAACTATTAAGTGATTTGTAAATGTTGTTGATTATCATAAATTGCACGTAAAAGTGGTCGCCACATAAGCCAAAAATCCGTTGATAAAAGTACCATTAAATACTAATAACTATTCTTTATTTTGTAAAAGGTAATGAAAAAGGGCAGGAAAGGGCTTGGAGTGTTTATGCTGACTGTGGCCTTTGTAACACTTAGAAACCTTTCGAAATCTGGTAATAATCAGATGGTCTCATTGTATAAAAGCCGTGGAAAAGAGAATTTATGGTTGTGCTACTGAATAACATAATAACTTACATTAATGAAATTAATGACGTATTGCAGGAATTATGAGGGGTAAAATTGAGAAAAATTGCAATAAGCAAAAAATTTAAAAAATAAACAATCTTTAATAAGACATATAAATCAAATATAAATATTTTATATGAAAACTGCTATAATTTCAAGAAGAGAGAAGGTAATAATTTTCTTTCTTTAGTCGCATCAACCAAATATATTATATACTACCTTTATTCTTAAAATATATTATATAATTCCATTAAGCATATGTAAAAAGGAAATAACAATTCTTACTGGCAAATTTTGACAATTAGGAAAGCATATTTTTAAGAATATGTAAAAACTTAATAATACTTCTAAAAGGTAAATTGTGATATTTAACATAATATACCTTGCATGCATATTGTGATATTCAACATAACATATCATTTTTGTAGCTATGTAAAAATTAAGTAGTACTTCTTACAGATGAATTATGATATTTAACGTAGTATATCATCTTTGAAAATATGTAAAAACTGAATGATAATAGAACTGGTTCATACAATTTGCACAGAAGCAAATGAAAGGCAACAAATAAATTTTAACCCACACAAACTTTCTTAACATTTGAATATGTCACTAATGAGAATAATAACAAAAAGCTTACACTTTGTTAGAAAAGCTAATGTGGTCACCTTTTGATTTAACAAGTAGATTTAGGTTCCTACGTGGCTTTTAATTACGAATACAGAGAATACACTATTCTTGAAAAGTACTAGTTAATAATGTTGAAATTATTGATCACCAGTTGTACTAGATTTGTTTGATGGATATAGATTAGAAGCCAAATTTAAGTGGAAGCGGTGGCTCAGTGCATCAACTGATGTCACTGCAGTGCCCACTGACCGGGAGGTCCTAGGTTCGAATCCCTACGGCGACAGAGTTGACATTAGCTTGAGAGCTAGGTCGAATTCAGTCACTGTCTGGACGAGAATTCTAGTGTCCGACTACTGTGATCGGTAGTTTTCCGTGTTTTCTCAGATCAACACCAGGCGAATGCTAGAGAAGTTCCCTAACAAACGGGCCACAGACCGCGCGCGATCTTTCCTTCCTCTCCCTTCTCCTATCCTCACCCCCAAACACACACACACTAACATGCACTACACTACAATCCATGCCGGTAGACCGGTCGGGAGCTTAGAACTTGTCCTGGCAGGGGCGAGTCTCCGCTGGTGGGAGATACCTGATTGGAGAGACCGTCGCTAGATGACAGCAAGTCGGCGCCGGATCTCGCCATCGAGTGGAAAAAGATCACTGCCACCTCCCGATGAAAATCATGCTCTACACTTACGGAACTAATGACCTCAGTAGTTGACGCGCCCGGAACTAGTAATCAATCAATCAACAAATTGAATGTGAAGTATCCAAATTAAATACACCAGCGTTCAATAAACAATTTATTGACAGAAACAGGTACAGAGCTATAGCGCCGAATATCCAGGAGAATTTGCCGAGAGACGTAACCATGTTGCCGTAAAATCAGGAGATTAACCACGATAAGCCGCGTCACCAAATAGCCGAAAAAAGGAAGTCCGAAGTCGTTGCGCAGTTGTCGTCGTCTCTCTCCCTCTTCGCATAATAAACACCACTTAATCACCAGATCGTCGCCCTATTACAGCCGCTCACTCGCTCTCTCTCTCTCTCTGCCTCAGCTCCGCGCCGAGGCCGTTTTATAGCTGCCCCGGGCCGTAGGCCCGTTGACTGGCTGTGTAGTAGGGGAGGGATCGAGTCTCACCCCGCTCGCTCAGGCGTGGCGGCCGCACTCAGCCGAGCACCGCTGGCCCGCGCTGGTTGCTGAACACTGCCGCCAGGGACGGTAACGCCCTACTGACGTCCTTCTGTGGCGGCACATTTAATTATGTGCGGCCGGTCACGACAGAATGTGAATGCAAACGGTATTGTTCTTACCTGCACGGTTCGCCATGCGCACACAACAGCAGTCGACATTCTGCCTCCTCCGCGCAAGGGTGCCAACCTTCTAAGCTTTACACGAATATCAGTTAAGATCTTGTGAAGCTTCGAAACCGCTCTCTCCAATCGCTAATATTAGTATGTGAGCGATCGAAGACAGCATTAGAGAAATGATGCTACCTGAACTCGTTTGCAGTCGTAGTACCTAGACTGATTCACTTTTCGTGTGTGGATTGAAAATACGACACACAACCTCAAGGTTCGAAATTCTCTCGAAAACAAGGTGAACAAAATTATTGTGAGGAATGTAGATGGAATGGCCGTGAATGACTTTCTATTACAATGCTGAGAGAGTTTGAGAATTTGCAATAATTATTTCTGTAATAATGCCAATGACATAAACGCCACACCATTCCCTAACACTAAAATTACTCTTGATTAAAGACAAAAGGGGAAGAACCAGGATTTACAATCATAAATAAAATTAATTCCGTTCGTACAAAAAAAAACATTTGTTTACCACGAATCTTTGAAACAGAACGAAATATTCCCATTTTAACTAGTTTTATAAACTGAACCTCTCACAGCCAACCTCTTTCAACTCCAGGAAATCCTACTGTGGGAAATTTATTTGTGACAGAAATGATCATGGACATTTCATATTAACCAGTAATATTATTGACAATCGAAAGGACGAAATGTTTCGACCTCTGCTCCGAAACACCCAAATCACATGACGCTGCGTGAGCCCGAACAAAACAGACGCGCATACTATTTTGCAGATCGTGAAGATTACCTCCCGATGAAATATTCATTGGCGGGTGTGAAGTAGGGAATGGCCATGCAAATCGTCCAATACTCGTAAGCTTATCAGTCGTGCCAATAGCCCAACGCCAGGGCTGAGTCGCAGACCGACGGTAAATACAAACACACACAATGCCTCGGAGAAAGAGAGCATGTTGGTTTTGACAAATTGCTTTATCTGACAAAAGCAATATTCACAATAAAAGTATTTATGAAAACTTATTGCAATATTATAACTACACAAAAACTTTCGGGCGGTTTATTTTTGATTTTAATTTTTTTTATTTATCTTCGCACTCATGGATTTTCTGCCGAAATAACGTTTATTATCATAATTATTATTTCAGTACTATATTTTCATAATCATTTTTGCACTGAAGTTAACCAAATTGTTATCATTACTCCCTATAACGTTTACTACGAAAATATAGTTGTTTTGTTTTAATTAGGCAGCTCTCTACTTACTACACTCAGTTTAATTATTCTCTTGTTTGAGGGATTTAGAGCACAATGGATATAAGAGCCATAAACGTGCTATAGATAAAATCCAATTTAATAGTCACATTAGTCACTAGTCATATTGAAAATGCTATGGAAGGTATTTTGTTCCCACCCCTAGTGTACAGCAACTGTTTCAGCAAATATCCATTGTTCACGAAATAAAATGGAGTTTTTACTTTACACTCCTATACTTAAAATCAAACTTTCCAATTTTAATTGTTGTTAACGCTGCAAGATAGCTTCAATAGAACTGTTTGGGAGAGCAACAGAATGATGGATGGGTTGCTCGCAAAGCGTGGCTACCCACTTCCTTGCTTGCCATTAGGAAAAATGCTGAAAAACAATTATTCGAGAACCATTAGTTTATCTCAGCGTGATAAATATTGATGATGTAGGAAGCTTGTCAATTTTACCTTGTTGTCAATGTTTCCTTAGATGAACAGCAGATTGTTTTCTGTTATAATTCATGCGACATACCATTTCAGCTGACTATCTTCTTTACGTGCTCAAACACCCATTGCTACTACTGGTCAAATTTAATTTATTCAATGCCGCCCGGATGTGAATTACCACGCCGTTTTACTATTGACGAGGCGATCTTTTGTGTGTACGCACGGCTGCAAGATTCTTCAATAATAGTCCCCAACAATACATTATAAAGCCTCAACATACATCATAAGTGAGAATGCTTCTGCGTGCCAAAACTTCTCAGCTGATGTCGCAATACCAACCATACATAAATAACTAATAGTCGGTAGCATATATACGTGCATCATAACGGTGTTTTACTTGCGCGAGGCGAGTCGAGTATCCGCGAAACTGTCTTCGACCACCGCCTTTTTAAATAATGCTTATCTATCGCGCCTTCATTTGGAAGACTTTTAACTTTGAAATGTTGATACTTCACAGTGTCTCCGGTACCTAGCGCAGCCTACCGGGCTTCTGCGAAAACAGTTCAACTCTTCAACTGTTTTTGTCCTTCCAAAGAGTTTCTCGCGAAAGATGTTTTTGTTTTTCCCTCTGGAAGTAAGGTTTTTCTCTATTTTTTATTAATATTTGCCTATATGCTATATTAATAATTTCCTATACGAAGAAAATGTTCCTTCGGATTACGTATCTTTTAGCTAGTTATAAACACACCAAATGCAACGAGTAAAACTGATATAAAAGGCACCTTCACCACCATTCACCACACAATAAATGCCGGGTCGTACAGCTGTTTCACACTTTCAATATGGTGACCATGCGCATCATATCGGCGCACGGATTGTGGGTACCTTTCCTTTCGGTGTAGTAACTATTCTGCCACGTTATAAGGCGCTATGAGCACCGGAGTAGATAGACATACTCGTAGATTTGGAGAACGCATCTGTGTGTACAGATTGTGTATGCCGAAGCAACTTCTTGTGCCCATAGTTACCATAGTTTCGTGTTGGCCATCGGCCTGGTACTTCTTGTGGTGATGGCAAACGTGCTTTGACTCTGATATATCTTCAGGGCAAATTGTAAAGCCATTGTCATTGTAACGAGTTGGAACATGGAAATTGTAGACATGCACAATAAACCTTAATTATTTTTCACCTCTGGTGTATTTTTTTGGAATATAACACCTTAGACACTCATAGGAGCCAAACCCCGCCCCACGCCAGCCTCCAGCCGAGGAGAGCGTCTGTTTTGGGCTCAAGTCATAAAAGCGCTAGCATGCGCCCACACGCTGCCCTCATCAATTTCTCAAAAATGACAATGTCAACTTCCCGGAGCAAAGCGATAAAAGGGAAAGCACACCAACAGAAGTTGATTATAGCCAGTATCTCTTGAGTTCTATTTCCAAGGGAATTTGTTATACAGAAACGTGCAGTCCTGACTAGTCCCTTCCTCAACTGCGCAGAAATAAACAAAAATATAATCAAAATCCAATTATGTTCGGGATTTGAGGTCAGGGAGGGAGAGCAGCTGCTCAATAATCCCACGAGTTTAGTAAAATGTTCTCCATAATGAAATGATCTGTGATCAGAAGCAAGGGCCATGGGTCTCTGTATGTAGTGCAAGCCACGATGCGGAGGGATCAATATGTGTCAGTGTGCAGGAATGAACTACTTCCACATGCTGCAAGTTGGTTCCCAAACAAAAAGTTTACCTTCGTGCATCATTCTGCCCCATTCCATAAGCCAAAATCTGTTACAGCCAACCAGGAAATTAAAGTGTTGGACTGGCCTGGAATCCCCCCGGACGTGAATCCAATTGAAAACATTTGGAAGACTGGAGAAAGAAAAAACCAAATAAATATTTTTTCCAATAAAAATATTCCTATAAAAAGAGTAAATAAGGCTTGAAAAAGCCTGTACTTGGAACAATTAACAAGAAAATGCATTTCATGTATGCCAAGAAGCATCGATTCACTCATTGCTGCTAAGGGTGGTTTCACAAAATATTAATATTTCAAAGTACATTTATGAAATATATTTATGCAAGAAATTTATTAGAAATGACTTTATTTGTACATTAAAGAAAATTTAAAAACTAATCAGAAATAAATTTCTGTTGCAAAGAAATGAAAAAAATGTGACATTTTCTTAGTGAGTATAATAATATGGCAGACCACTTACTGAGTGAATATAATTAATAACCGAGAATATGCATGACGCCCTATTCCAATACCACCCACTCTTTCTGAAATCTAGAGCCAGCATTATTTCGGGCGAGGTCAACAACATACAACACGCCACACTATGTACTCGGCTTCTGTTTTATTTCAAGTTTTTTCTCAATAAATTTGTTGTTGAAGAACTGACCTTGAAATCTGGTGGAGTACACTTTTTCGAAATGTGTAGTTTTTGCTTAATTTTGAGTGAAATACAAGTAATTTTTGTTGTAATTTTCGAACGGTTATTTTCTCAAAAATAGTTTAAAAATATACTTTAAAAGTTTCATCTATGTATCAAAGCTTGGTATAAAATTTGTCTAATCCCATTTGCAGCAAACTCTATTTTAATAAAATAATAATTTAATAAAACAATATTGAAGATAAGAGGTTTTTTCTTAATTAAAATCTCTTCTACAAAATCAGATTTCTTAAGGAGTTTATGAAAATATTTATTAAACTAGTAGTTTCAGAGTTTTTTGCTTGACGCTATTGTGAATTTATAAAAAACATTTTCAAAAAAAGCTCCAGTTTTTTAAAAAATTTTCCTCGGACATACAAAAGGCACTTAAAATGGCGCAGGTGAACTCTGCAACTTTCTGTTGGACTTTGTATTTTTGCATGTTTTAAAAGTTAGAAATAATAATAATAAGCGAGTGCTGCTGTAGTACCAATAGTTTTTACATAATGTACGGAAAAGTTTTACTCAAACCAAAATTCCGAAGGCTTCTTACCTGCACTTGAGGCGAGTATCTATTGGCCCGCAAGTTGAAGCGGTCGACGATCGGCAATCCAGCACGAAACCTCCTACAAGTTTTCCAGGAAATGGGGCTGGTTCCCGACAATCGTTGTGTTCTCTACAACTGTAGGTTTAACAAGAATGACTTAATCGAAAAGATTGAAGGCGTTGTCATTGTCAACAATATTATTTATTTCAATAAGAGCAGCTTTCGATGGTTTAGCCATCATCATCAGTTTTCTGCTGTCTGGAAGTCACAAAAACGACTGCCGACTTTCAGACAGCAGAAAACTGATGATGGCTAAGCCATCGAAAGCTGCTTTTATTGAAATAAATAATATTGTTGACAATGACAACGCCTTCAATCTTTTGATTATGTAAATGTCAACTACAACTCACCAACCAAAGAATGACTTAGCCAACCTCAATAATTAGAATTATCAAACTAAACTATTTTTCATGTGATATTATAGAATATCGTTATTCCAAACAAATTCATCAACCTTAGTAGAACTATTTTATCTGTTGTCAAGGCTGATCGAGGCTGGTTGAAGGAAGGAAATACCGTGAAATCTATTGTAGATGAGATTATTGTCAGCGAATTTTGACGAAAGTTTACTACAAGGTGAATACGTGTATATGCTTTCCTGCTTCCTAGGCAAGCCTTTCTACAAGCGAACGGTTCTACCTACTGCTCAACACTTAGACGGTTGCCAACTTGCTAACTTTTTTTGATGTGAGAAGCGTTAACTTTGCGCGCAGTGGCACCAAATTTGAAAGGCGCCATTTGAAAGGAACGAAAAATATGTAATGAATCTTGTTATTAAAAAAACACTTTTAAAGATATTTTCATTGTTTTCTCTATTAACACACAGTAATTTATGTGATACTGAAAGGAATGTTGCAATTCTTTGTCTTTCATTAATTGTCGTGAAGCATCCAATGCATTTTGTACTTTTCGTTACTTACAGTTTTGACGTATTAATAAAATAACAATACAACAATGTTATTGACGTTTGTAAAATCGTAATATATTCAGTAATGATCAATTCAGCAGTAGAAATGCATAAGATTGTATTAAGTTCTTGTTTGAGTTTATTAATATTCCTTTGGCATAGTATAATTTTGGCACAGTATATTTTAACAGGGGAATATTAACTACATTTTCGATCATCCAGAAAGCAGGCAGGCAACCGATTATATTGTTGAGATTCTTATTTCTTAACATAGAAATGTATTATAATTAAAAATAATATTTTTGACATTCTTATATCTTAATATAGAAATAGATTCTCTCTGGTGTGTGTTTGGCGCTACAAAATTATACAAATTCTTATTATCAAGTTCTGAGATATTTAGGTTCGTGTTGGCGAAATTCGAATTTATTCGAGATATCGTTGCTCACATTATCGATTCTCAATGTAGTAAAATATTTATACTCGTTGTAGTACAGAATTTTTATAGCAATGTTCCCAAGAAAATATCAAGTACTTCAACGATAGCTAAAGAATGGCATTGTTTGATGAACACTGGGAATTATAGAATCCCAGTGATAGTCCGACGCGACAGATTTTTTGATTGATTTTTTCGTGGTTCCTGGCACGTCAACTGCTTTGGTCATTAGTCCCGTTAGTTTAGTGCATGTTTTTTCTCGGGAGATGGCGGTGATCTTCCCCCGCTGGATGGCGAGATCCGGCGCCGACCTACCGTCGGCTAGTGGGGTTTCCCCCTAACCAGAACTCTCCCACCAACGGGGCACCGCCCAAGCCGAGACAAGCTGTAAGCTCCCGACCGGTCTCCCGGGATATGTGGTAGTGTAGTGCATGTTAGTGTAAGTGTGTGTGTAAAGGGAGAGGATAGGGCAAGGAAGAGGAAGGAAATATCGTGCGCGGTCCATGGCCCGTTTGGTAGGGTGCTGCTCCGGCATTCGCCTGGTGTTGATCGGAGAAACCACGGAAAACTACCGATCAGAGCAGGCGGCCACTAGAATTCTCCTCCAGACGGTGACTGAATTCGACCTAGCTGAAAAGCTAGTGTCGAAAATCCTGCCGCCCGTCAGGACTCGAACCTAGGACCTCCCGGTCATAGGCGCTGCAGAGACATCAGTTGATGCACTGAGCTACCGCTCCCGGCTTGGTTGTTAGTGATTCAGGGCATGTCAACTATTGAGGTCATTAGTCCCATAAGTAAACTGCATGTTTTTCATCGGGAGTTGACGGTGATCTTCCCCCGCTGGATGCTGCGATACGGCACCGACCTGCCGTCGGCTAGTGGGGTTTCCCTCAACCAGGTATCTTCCTCCAGCAGGTCACCGCCCCAGCCGGGACAAGCTCTACGTTCCCGACTGGTCTCCCAGCGTTTGTGGTAATGTAGTGGATGTTTATGTGTGTGTAAGGGACGAGGATAGGACAAAGAAGAAGGAATGAACACGGGCGGTCGGTGGCTCGTATTTTATGGTACTGCTCCGGCATTCCCGTGGTTTTATCGGAGAAGACACGGAAAACTACCGATCTGAGCAGTCGGCCGCTAGTAAAGTAGGTCACAATTCGATAACTCTACTTTTATTTGAAACTAGCTGACCCGGCGAACTCTGTTCCGCTTTAACAGCCGGTCCCATCTTTTTCTCGCGTCGCACTCACTGTGAGAAACTGTACTATCCTTGTTGCACTGCGTACGTGCAAAAACGTGCGTTCTCACACAGGAACGCTGTCGAACGGGATAAACAGTATCCTATGTCCGTCTCCTGGCTCTAAGCTTCCTGCTCACCAAATCGGTACAGCCGTTCTTGAGTTATAAATAGTGTAACTAACACGACTTTCTTTTATATATATAGATGATCGGCGTGATAGTGAACATTACTCTACTTGTTACAGATTGCTCTGAGATATTATATTTGTTGACAGAAACCAGATGAAGAATAGTTGCTACATGGTCAGTTAAATCGAAATTTTTAAAAATAAATTATCTCTATTTCTTTATAAAATTTACCAAAGACATTATCAGTATAAATTTCCAAATCTTCTTTTACTCTAGTGAGACAATAAACGTAAACGTTTTTCTATCTCCATAACCAAGCAAGTATTGAAATCTTTATTGGTGGTAGCGTTGTGAGCCAATATATTGATACTATATCGCTTATATTTACATGGTTGTTTACCTTTGCCATTTCATTAAGAAAACATTGAATACTTCAATAAAAGTTTAAGTGAGACACAGTGATTACCTCATAGAGCGCAGCAAGAGGCCGTTAGATAGCTGCCTTTGTTTCATCGAATTCTCGTTTACTCATATGTTGTTCTACAATACTTTGAAGCAGTAATGACAAATCAATGCAAAAGATAGTTTCTGTCCTCTTTAGAAGCATATTGAGACAATTAATATAATTCGATACACGAACATGTAATTTATTTGGCTCTTGTAGATGTTTTGACAGTAATGTTTCCGTTCTTTGTTTCCACATTGGATTCCTCGAATTGGAAACCTTTCCTTATGACATAGTTATACACGTTTTTGAAGCTTCCTCTTGATAAACGATTTCGGGGTTTAAGTGAATTGGCGCATGCAATGATTCGGCGGAAATACAGAACAGAAACAACATAATGCATTCACGCGATTGCTTAAACTTTGAAATCGTCTCTCCAAAGGATGCGTGAAAAACAGGTGTGATGTGTAATCAAATGGCACAACGAGCTCACATTTATTTTTCATATTGTTGATTACTTGGTAATAAATATTCGTTATATTTAAAAAAAGATCATCATAAAATCACAAGGGTACTTCATAAATTCAAAATTTTACAACATAACATTATTTGATAACTAGGCTAGATCATAAAAGATATTTTAAGTGACCAAATTGAGATAAAAAGAGAGAGACTGAAATATAGTTTTTTTGAGAAGAAAACAGTTCCAGAGAGGTTTATTCACAGGAGCTATCTTTGAAAAATACTTTTCATACTACTGTATAAAAGGCATATTTTGTGCATTGCTATTAGCAAATGAAATAGGTTTTTCTACTTTTTCGTACTCCGTAAGAAATTGTACTCGTAATATTATTAATAGTACAATTAGAAAAATGTATATTAGGTAAATCATTTTCTTCACATTCCACCTCATTAAGCTACTCCAGAAATCGTGTTTACGATGGGAAAGTGCCGTTAATCAAATGGAAGTAAAAGCGCCAATTTCCTAACCGAACGTCGCTTCTTTAAGCATATTTGGGTTCAGGAGAATTATCTGCATCCATCTTTCTCGAACCACGGTGTATGAATATTGTGTATATAGATATATCGGAAGCAACACCTCAAAATAACGTACTAACGTGCCGCAGCAACAGAATTCACGTGTTTATTACC
Organism: Teleogryllus occipitalis; assembly: GCA_011170035.1. Lineage (NCBI taxonomy): Eukaryota > Metazoa > Arthropoda > Insecta > Orthoptera > Gryllidae > Teleogryllus > Teleogryllus occipitalis. The sequence continues at coordinate 10,632 of BLKR01006700.1, read as the reverse complement.
GCACTGGTGTAAATATTTGCATAACTCGTGAGATTTTATGGTGACCGATAAAATGCTGAACATACCACGAAATGTTAGTGTTTTTACTGTCTCGTCCAAATTAAAAATCTCAGCTTTGCTACTCTCCGTGTCGAGTTTTTTTTTAACTTTTGGCCTCAGCTGTAAAAACACTCTTATCATTTCTAGGTATGATAATAGCTATAATACATCTATTTTTCTGTGGTTATACGTTGTTTTTCTTAACATATGATCTAAATGTATTATAGGGAATGGAATACGTTTAATGGGTGATGGATTGGTGGGCGATACTTGGCTAGAGAAAACCACAGAATCCTCCGTTTGGTTCGGTACTGAAACTCACCATCCAGTTATCTCCTACCCGCTAGGTACATTCTCAGTCCAGATCTAAGTTAACGTGCTTGTAAGTAAGGGATGAAGATAGGACAATGAAGAGAAAAGAAACATCTCGCACTGTGCGTGGCCCATTTGTTAGAGTACTACTCCGGCATACGACGGATGTTGAACGCAGGAAAAATGGAGAAAATCGATTAAAGCATCCGGGCACGAAAATTAAGCGAAAGCGTTAAAAATAATGCCACAGTTGGAACTCGAACCCAGAACCTCCCGGTAAGAGGCACCACAGTGGCATCAGATCATGCCCTCAACAACCCAATCCGGTCTTAGAGCGTGTTTAAAATCATAATTTTCTCCTAGATGAAACTAAGCAAACCACTCGACTAATCCATGTTTACTAAGTTATTCACTCGTGTAGCATTCAATTTATACTCTAAACTTCCCGCGCCCGTGCATAACTAGTAGTAAAATGTGCAGTTGCGCTCAATGTGTACATTCTGTAGTAGAGCGGCGGAGAACTTTCGCCTTTTAGCGCACATTAAGGAAGTTGTTTGAATAAAATACAGCTGGTAATTAGGGCGGAGCGGATAGAAGAGAATTCGGCTGCGACGGGAGGGACGCGTTAGTTGCCCCCGGCGCACAGTGCACATGCTCAAGTCTGAAGGGGCGAAATAGTAGTCACGTACGCAGATTCAAGGAGAGACTCAAGTCTAAAGAGGCGCAATAGTAGTCACGTACGCAGATTCAAGGAGAGACTCAAGTCTAAAGGGGCGAAATAGTAGTCACGTACGCAGATTCAAGGAGAGATTTAAGTCTAAAGGGGCGAAATAGTAGTCACGTACGCAGATTCAAGGAGAGACTCAAGTCTAAAGGGGCGAAATAGTAGTCACGTACGCAGATTCAAGGAGAGACTCAAGTCTAAAGGGGCGAATTAGTAGTCACGTACGCAGATTCAAGGAGAGACAGGTTGCCGTCGATACATACTTTCGCGAGGTCGAGCCGGCCGGACTTCCGGGCACCGATTTAAGGGCATGAACTGATGTCACTGCAGTACCACATACCGGGAGGTCCTACTTTCGAGTACCGATGGTGGCAGGATTTTATAAACTAGCCAGGTAGCTAGTGGAGTTCTGTCGCTGTCTGGAGGAGAATTCTAGCTGCCGTCTGCTCTGATCCGTAGTTTTCCGTAGCTCCACTGATCACCACAAGGCGAATGCCGGAGTAGTAACCCTAAAAAAGGGCCAAGGACCACACGCTGTCATTTCTTTCTCTTGTCTGACCTATCCTCACCCCTTACTTACACACGCTTACACTAACATACACCACACTACCCAACATGCCGGAGACTGGCCGGGAGCTTAGAGCTTGTCCCGCCGGTTGGAGATACCTGGTTGAGGGAAACCCCGCTAGCCGACGTTGAGTCGGCGTCTGATCTCGCCATCCAAAAGATGATCATCGCCACCTCCCGAGGAAGAAAACATGCACTACACTTACGGGATTAATGACCTCATTAGTTGCCGCGCCCAGAATCACTAACAACCAACCAACCATCCAAGACAAAACCATTCGTTTCTTAAAATAATCACTAGGGCTGAGTAAAGTTGTGAAGTGTGTTCACTTCGGTGCACATGCCTGTCAGGCGGTTAGCTTCGTTGGCGCGCCGGCGCGCCGTCGGGAGTCGAACCTAGGACTTCCCGGTCAGAGGCACTGCAGTGACATCAGTTGATGCACTGAGCCTCCTCTCGGTGAAACGTCTTCATTTCGCGACCCAATCCTAAGGCACCCAACGGCTTGTAGCCCTTGCTTGATGCGTGGAGTTTAGCGCATGATGCATTGAGTTATTTTCTATGGCCAGGTCCCAAAAATATCAAAGGACCTGTCTATTTATTGATTATTTCGGGTTTTCTGCCGCGTCCACTGGTATTCATATTAATCCCGTAAGTGTAGTATATGATTTTATCACAGGAGCTGGTGGTGCTCTGGCACCGCTGAATGGTGAGATCCGTCTCAAACCTAGAGGTCTGCTTGCGGTGTTTTCCCCCATCCAGGTATCCCTACCAATAAGACATCGTCCTAGCTGGGGCAAACTAAGTTCCCGACAGGCCTCTTGATGTGTGTAGTGTAGTGTAGTGCTGGTGTGTGTGTAAGTAAGGGATAAGGGTAGTACAAGGAAAAGGAAGAAAAAATCGCGCGCGGTCTGTGGCCCGATTGTTAGAGTACCGCGTCGTATTTATCAGAGAAACTTCCGATCAGAGCAACCGGCTTCTGAAATTCTTCTACTGGCAGGGGCTGAATTCGATCTAGCTATTTAGCTAGTGTCCAAAATTCTGCCACTGGCGCGACTCGAACCCAAGGGCATCTCAGACTGAGCCATTGCTGTGTCATCAGTTGGGGACATATAAAGCCCAACACGAGCCATTATGTTTGATTACAATTTGATCACTGATTTAATTATTTTGCTGAACCTTATTGCTTTAGATATTGCAAATTAAAATATTTTCAACATTAAAACTTACTCGCGGTTAACAATGTGCATAGAGAGATCCCAAACTCTTGAAAGATAATTAAGGACCGTTGTGAACAGTATAATGGTGAAGAATGTACTACGTCGCGTCTAAATACGAGTATATCATTGTAAGAAACATTATACACTTAATCAGGTCTGTAGATTTTTTTTAACGGTTTACCCGCTATCTTTGTACCAGGGTCTGCATTTTCTCTCGACGGTACAGTGAATGCGGAAGTTGGTTATTTTCAGATAAATTGCGAGTTTTCAAATATTAGTAAAGTTTTAGAGTGGAAATGGGGGTCGAGAACGGAGGTACAATGATGAATGGAAAATTCAAAACAAACTCTGAAGTTGAGAGGCCTTCTCATTATTTGCTGAATGTAAAGGTTAAGTAATGTTTATTTTTGAATCCATATTTTAACACAAGGTATGTGGTCACAAGCTCTGGAATCTCACAACCACATCTCGAGGAAAAGTTTATTGGTACAGCACTTTCCCAAAAAAGAACTAGTGTATCCGACCAAAATAGCGAAAGTAACAAATAATCAAATGTTGATTATTTCAGTAAAAATATTATAAGGAAAACAATTGTCATGGTAAGTATTAGTGTTGCTGATTGTTAGTACTTCCAGTTGACAATGTAAGATGCAGTAACATCACATTTAAAACATCAGGGTCGACCACAGAAATGTTTCGTGGAGTATTGTCTTAAAACAAAAGTTCGTATTAAATAACGAATTTATTGCAGTAGAGAAACAGAGTTTCACTTATATTCAATTAGTTCTTCTAGTCATTATGGTTCTTTTCTTTGAAGCGATTGCTTGATTGAAGATGGCTCTTACGTTGTTTCCATAAACGATTTTTTTTAGCCTTTTTAACAAATACTCTTATTTTCAACACAATAAGTAGACTGAAAAAAATCAATTGAATGTACAATAATGTGGGTGGTCGATTTCCTTTATTGCATTAAAATCATGAAGTTATAAAGATTGGATAGATTTTCATGCTTCGCATGTGATATTCCTTAATGTTCTAAACTTACGTAGCTATGGTGCGCACGAACGAGCGTGTAGCATCTGAGGCATAGAAGCATAATGAAAATCGTGCAATGTTTTAGTTTTAATAAAAAAGGCACATGATCAAGGCTTAAAGGATTTAAATGAAACATATTATGTTCTTAGTAAAACTGTAATAATATGAGTTGCATCTGTAAATCTCATGGAAAATAAGAATCTACGGGACGATATTCCGTTCGTACGGACCCACTGCTTTCCACATAATGCATTATCTACGTCAAGTGTTTAGCCAATAATTTATCACCCTGAAACTGCATGCTCTCTAGTAATACTAATTTATTTGTCATTCCAGTGCGATGAGTGCCTCAAAACAATATAACCAAGCTCTTATAATACACAACAGACGTTCATTTATCCAAAATGTTTGGTCATAGCAGATTTGTACAACTTTGTAATCATCGTCAAAATTTGGGAAGAGAAAAGTAGTGCGTTTACTTTACATTAAATTGGATGCAACTCTTTAGTCAAAAGTGAAGCAACAAAAAACATTATATAATTATAAAACTAGTGCAATACAAATAAATAGAAATACACAAGCAAAGTAAAATAACCTAAGAATAAAACTTTTCAAATGGGAATGAATCTCGGAAGCTCGTTCAAATTATTTTGAAAAACATAGAAAAAATAAGTCAAAATATTGGAAACGTTCTTCACTTCATTCCTTGGTAATATTGAAAAAAAAAAGTTGACTTGTCAAATAAGAATAACAGAACCGATAGAGAAATCCTAAAATGAGGACTTCATATTTTAGAAGGAGAAAGAAAACGCTTTGAATCAAGTGGGGAATTCTGAGACACACCACGTATACCGCCTGTATACCTAGTAATTCGAAGTGTGTAAGAAATATTGCATAAGTTTGATAATCTTCTAAAATGTTAGAGATTTTGAAAGCTTTAATATAGATGCGAAAAAATAACTCTGTTTTGCAACCGAGAGTCAGTCAGTCTTGTGCATCCGTAAGCGCTACGAAATGCATTAGAATGAGAAATTTTAAACAGTTATAAATGATGTCCAGAGAATTTGCTGGCGAAGGCACCGCATGCGAACTGCGATAACCTACGGCTCCTAATGTTTCAAGGGCGGAGAAAGGATAGAATGCGCGTCTGGGTGGTCAGTAGGCACCGCAAAATAATTGCGGTGAACAGTTCTTCTCTAAAGAAGATCTTGGCTGTCCGGGTGACGCCGCGTTGAGGGCTGAATTGCCGACGTTTCGATCATCGTTTTGTGATCTTCTTCAGGGCTGGTCCGCGCCGGGGTGGTCATCGTGGAGATTGACGGTCTCTTCGGCCTGCTCCGGTGTGGAGCTCTTCCGATTTGGTTTTACATTGTTTTTATTTTATAAACTTTTTGCGGGCGCCCTATGATTGTCTCATGTTGGGCGACCGCGATGTTTTGTTGGCAAAACTTTTGAATTTTGTTTGCTTGGCTGCTCCCTTTTGATGTTCTTTAGTCATTTCCCGTTTCACACACGCTACAGGTCCTTTTTTATTTTATTTAAACTGTACAATATTTCCTTAAAATATAATACCTATTTCCTATATAAATCCTAATGTTCCTACATAAATCGTATCTACAAGATATTTACAAAGTTGTTTACAAAGCTATATATTATACCTAATACCTAATTTCTGATTAACTCCTAAATGTTTCCTACCTAGGTCCTATCAACAGTTATTTACAAAAGCTTTTTACCTAGTTTCTACCTGGATCGTAATGTTTAATCTTTTAATTTTCTTGAACTTTCCTATAGTTTTCTTAAATTGTGATATCTAGTTCTTACTTAGAGCCTAATCCTACTCTTTTTAATACCTGGTACTGGGGTGGTCTGCGCCCGGGTTTATATTTGGGTGGAAACCAAGTACGATTTGACCAACCAAGTATGATTGGCTGACAGCTTCAGTCAATCGTACATGATTGGCTGACTAGAGAAGAACTGACGACTTCAGTTCTTCTCTAGTCGTTTATAAGTTACGCTTCTCTCAAGTTTTTGTGAAAATGGGGAGTGTTGATGATCCAGAAGTTAAAGCTTTGTTTCATTGTCTTATAGAACGATTATTAAGGATGGAGTTTCATAGTATTGGAATTTCACAAAAGCTCAAAATAAAAGACAACAGTGGAGGTAGCTCCCATTAAGTCCGATATTCTTGAAATTATGTTCAGGATTCGCCACTGTTGAATCCCCTCCATGATATATTTTTGATCTTTCAAAAGATTAAAGGTCGCACTGTCCGCTTCGTTGCCCACAGCTAGGGAAGCGTGTTGCGCATTGTCCAGAGGCAAACGGCAGCCGCACCGACCGTAACAAGGGGCCGTTAGATAGCTGCCTTTGTGCGTTTCATCGAATTCTCGTTTACTCATATGTTGTCCTGTGATGCTTCGGAGCTGTAATGGCAAATCAATGCAAATGCTACTTTATGTTCACTTTGGAAGCATATTGAGATAATTAATATAATTCAATACACAATCACATATGCGCTTTCAAGGATATTTTGACAGTGTTGTGCAGGTTCTTTATTTGCGCATTGGATTAATAAAAAAGAAAACCTTTCCTTATGTTGCAATAAGGTCCGGTTTACAAGCTTTCTTTGAGAAACGATTTTGGATTAATTATGACAATAATGAAATGTTGAAAATTGTATTCTCCTTGTAGTCTGACTAAAGTGAAATGCTCTTAATTATTGTTCAAACCAATGAAGGTGAGTTTATTTTTCTAGAAAATTCACAATTCTAAATAATTTACCTTCGAAAATTGTACTAACTCGCCAACAACGTAGTAAAATACCTCTTATTTTGCTGAAATACAATTATGTAGTTCGACCAAACTTGGAAAAAATGCACGGCACACAAAGCAGGGTAAAGCTTCATAATTGGCGACATTTCCGAACCTTTCCGTATATTTTTTCAAAATTCTTGAACTTTATTACAAAATTCGTTATAGGAAACTCAAGAAGAGAGAAGGCAATCTCTTCTTGAGTTTCTTGAGTACTTTGAATGCACATCCGACTAATATTTAATATATTATATTTTCATTAATTTATTTTCAAATTCCAATTTTGTTTCAGTGGTCGACACTTGAAGATCGCAAAACGTGGGTGGTTGATACTCGACTTCAAAATAGTCAATTAATATTCAAATTTCTGAACGTGTTTCAGATAAAAAACCTAGAAAAGTACCGGTTCATGTTACACTAATAGAAAGCAATGTTATACCATTACAATTAATAGGATATTTCAGCTTCTTGTTTAAATATAAAATAAGAAATCAGGATTAAATTATCTACCTCACTACTGGAAGACATACATTGTACGTTCTGCCAATTTAAAGTGGCAAACTTCTATTCTTATTTTTGAAGTGTTTCGTTTGAAGTGGCCACTATTGGAGTCGTTACTCTATACCAAACAAATTTCTCGATATTTATTGTGTACGTTACTTCATCTATTGTCACGTTGGTGTTACTTCTCTCCACACATTACCTATGAAGAGTTTCCAAAACTTAAAAATACCGCAACACAAAGTCGGAGGGAAAAAGACATACAAAATGCCAATAATAATCCCCAAGAACAAAAGAGTCCCGACCATTTGCGTCAATTACAAGCCGTGTCGGCTGAGCCGCTACAGGACCCTGTGAGGGCATGGAGAGGGGTCTTTTGCCCGCGGACAAGCCATAGGCAGGCAGGCCGCCCCTGCGGCGGTAGCAACGCGCCTCGCGGACACTAATTACACTAGAAGGCTTCATTAGGACACCGATCAAACGCGTGGGCCCAATGAAAGGCAGTCACCGTCGCTAGAATGCACTGTGTAGCCCTGGTGCGCGGACAGCCCGCTCCGCACCTGCCTTTCAGGGGGCAATCATCCTCAACATCTACATCCTTATCATCGTAAACATTATCATTCTCATCATCACATCACTCTCAACCTAATTATCATTATTATCATTATATTCAATTATCATTATTAGCAACACAATCTCTTAAACCATCCTTAACAACTACATCCTTATCATCGTAAACATCATCATTCTCACCATCAGAATCACTCTAACCTCACTATGAAATCACTATCAAATCTCTTCAACCATCCTCAACAACTACATTCTTATCATGGCCAAGATCATCATTCTCATCATCAGAATCACTCTATCCTAATTATCACTATTAAATTTTTTTATTATTATTAGTAGCCACACAATCTCTTTAACCATCCTCAACAACTACATCCTTATCATCCTAAACATCATCATTCTCATCATCAAACTCACTCTCAACCTCATTATCATTATTACCATTAATTTCATTATCATTATTAGCAACACAATCTCTTAAACCATCCTTAACAAATACATCCTAATTGTAATAGACATCATCATTCTCATCATCAGAATCACTCTAACCTCACTTTCATTATTCGCAATATTTTCGTTATAAGTAGCCACACAATCTCTTTAACCATCTTCATCAACTTCATTCTTATGATTGTGAACATCATTATTCTCATCATCTGACTCACTCTCGATCTCACTACCATTATTAGCATGGTTTTCATTATAATAATAAGGAACACAATCTCTATGAACTGATTTATTGGGTCTTTTCCGAGTTTTATTTAACGTGAAACATTGAATGATGTCGGGTCAAGGAAAATTCAATAACGAATGTTGCTTTAGACGATCAGGCGATCTTAATCATAATCTATGAATTAAATCCATATTTTACCCATATTTTACTAATTCCACATTTCACCGTAAGTTTGCGTAGTTTGGATTAGTATGGGTACATTTTACGTAAAAATCACATATTCATTTTAACATCCTAATAGTATAATATATCATAAGATCTCGGAGTTTTGGACAAATACCTTTTTAGTTTCTTTAAGAGTGCGTGGAAAATAATTGCCGAGGTTGATGAATCATGAACATATACATATACATACATACTAAAAGCATCTAATAGAGCTTAAAAGCTCTAAAGGGAGGGGTGGGGTTTATACCCATGTTAATAGTTTTTGCCTAAAACTGTCTAAAACAAGAAATTTTGAAGAATTGTCATATTTTAATTATTCTTTTTTTTTTAATTTGTTATACCGAAAAGAAAATATTCTTCCAATTTTTCCGAAACTCGAATGTTCCCTGAGCGAACAAGCATTTTGCACCAAAATCACTACCACCACACCAAACAATACAAGCTCCGCAAGTCAATATAAAGAGGATGTTTTGCGCACGTCTCTGATCTGCACGCACGTCTTTGGCAAATGCATGCATTCCCGGAGCCGATGCGCTTTTGACATGCTGAGACGAGACATTGCCGCAGCATCGTCAATGCAATCCAGGTGAGGAAAGAAACAGGTCAGGCAAAAGCCTACTGTCGAAAAGGCGAAGCTTACAAAATAGGGCCAAGTCTTGAACTTTCAGAAAGGAAAAGGACCATTTAATATTTTTTCTCTGGCTGTGGTTCTGTTACTGCGTTGTATCAGCTGCATTGCATAGTGTGAAGAGAAACATTGTTGTAACCTAATTAGGTTAATAATTAAGGTTAATAAGAGCATAAAATTTTATTTTTTCAAGAATAAATGAGATATATGTGAACGTCCCTCATGTTGCCAATATAAATCACTAAATTACCTGGACTATCACCTTCCATACACAATTACAACAGCGGCTATTCTAGGTTGCCAGTTACCAAGTACCTATTGGGCTTAAAGGTGCTCGTAGACTTGAGTCAATTTTGGGTGAGAAGTATTCTTGAAATTTCTAGAGATTCCTTTTCCTAGTGTTGCCATTGTAAGTATATTGGGCAGTAAAAACTCCAAGTACATCTCTAAGTTAGAACATTCGCTGTCGTTTCAGTTTTTTTTTGTTTTGTTTTTCCGAGGAGGGGGCTTACTCCTGGCTTTACTGTCAGTGGTGGTCAAACTGTTTTGGTGACAAAAATGAATGTCATCAAAATATGTTCCTGCATTACAAAATAAATCAATAAATCAATAATTGCATTTTAAGACACATAAATCTTTCCAGATACTGATATTTTAAGGAACAGAATGCAAGAGCAAAAATGTCATTCAAAATAACTATTATCACTCAGTCAGTCTTTCTACATATATAGTTTAAATACAAGCATTGAAGCACGCTATTTACCATTTGTAAGATTCGGAGACAAGTATAGTCTATCTAGTACAGTTTAATTTCTGAATTTCTAATTATATTATACACGAAATTTGAGGTGGATTAATATCTTTTCTTTCGAGTAAATACTCTCTCTTCATTGCAATTATTTTTTTAAAATTTTGATGGGATATATTCACGAGACATTTTATTATTTTTATTTAATAGGTAATTATTACAGGCAAATTAAAAATCTTGATGCAATGTGGCTAGGCCGAAGGCCTTTAAGCCATTACAATACCTACATTCTACAACGTTCTAACCTTTCGAATTCTGGTATTCACCCCAAATGGTCTCTCCTTCGCATCAAAGCCGCGGAAAAGAGACCATAAGGTACGGCTGAGGAAAAAAACCCTGAAGGGGAAAAACCTGCCGTCAGAAGCCGAGTACATGCTAATCTATCCGGTTTTTAAACCATTTATTTATTTGGCGCGGGCGTCAGGCATTCTCCTTCCAGTGTTTGGCCTCCTCCGCATCTGAAAACCGCACCACAGAAAATCGTCCGCACCAACGCCTCTGCCCTAACATTTCCGATT
>BLKR01006699.1:0-51974 GCA_011170035.1 Teleogryllus occipitalis | reverse complement strand
ATTATGCTTAAATGGAAATTGAATATCCATTTCGAGAATATTAGATTCTCTTAATTTTATTATCATTGATCTTATCGCCGGAAGGTCTTCAGAGAATCCACAATGTTTACAGTTGTGTAAAACAATATTGACATTATATAAATATCATAATACGTTAACATTAACACGCCAATATTTTATGGCAAAAAGGACTTCAGTTTATGACAATGAAAAGTTATTTACTTTTAACTTACATAAATACTGCAACTGCAATCTTACTCAATAGAATCCTCGTACAGAGAGTCAAAAAAAACCGTCAGCTAATAGTGTACATCACACCAACAGTACCTCATTTCGTTAGTTATAAATATATTCAGCGTTGGCATAAACATTGCTGTTATGTTGTTCAAGGTCCAGCGGTACACAATGCATAAGGCCCAGGTGTCCCCCCTACGTATACATAAACCATTCGTTGTTTTGTATCATGTATGAAATATTAGGTGAAACACGCCGTGAAATGGCTGTTGCCGATTACTGATTAAACCTGTGAAAATTCAACTCAACGTGCAGTTAGGCTGAAAAATTAATGCATGCGCATACATGTTAGCTGAACGCTGTGAGAGTCGCCGTCGAAAGAGAGACAGCGACGTGAACGCCGATTGCTATTACAAGCGTTTTCGTGAATCTTGTACAAGGGTTTGAAACATTGATCCCATTGCATGCCGCGGATTGCAAAAGAGCGAGTCTGTCGATCTTTCCTTGGAAGCGGGGATATAAAATCCCTATCGGGGAATAAACTTTTCTTTATTTTCGACGTCCAGCAAGTCCCCGAAGCGATGTCAAATCCCAGAGCGATGAATAACGGAGTAGTATTGGAAGAGGAACGCAACTAAGATGTGAAATGATTTCTTTCGTATCCTTGACTCCATCCCTTTAGAGTTCCGCTTTATCTATCGACTCTTAAATGTATTTAATATCTCGTTTTTAGGCAAATAGTTGAATATTACTACCTGTAGAAATAAATTCACATTCTAGGAAACTGATATTACGCAAGTTGGAATGCGTTGTATATTCTTATGTAATAAAAGGAATTGTTAGTGTTTGGGTGTCAAATATTATGCGCCCATTATACGAGCAGTGATTGCTCAAAATAAAGACAATTAAAAAAACATCTCAAAAACGCCAGCAAATTTTTTGTTTATAGTCATTCCTAAATAGAACAAAGAGCGCTAAAAAGTTGCACAGGTCTCCTTTTAGCTCTCTGAATATTTAAATATTACAAAAATTACAAATAAAATGAATGTGTGCTGTTGTAGATCACTAGTTTTTGTTTGTTCTGATCAATTTTGGAATAAACTACTTATGGCTACTCATGACATCCCGAATTTACTCAATTTATTATATTAGTGACTTTTCACTAGTAATAATAATTAATTAATTACGACAAAACATTGTGTCCTGTGTTCAGTGGAATTAAGACAATTCATTCAAAAACCTTCGATTGTGTTCATATCTTTAGTAACCATGCTACTTTTTTTAAAACATGACATTTTTTAAGGTAATGACGTCTTTTGGTCGATATAACATACTTTACCACATCATTGGTCTTCACTGATGGGTCTCATTGAACTTCTTAACGTACAGTGGCGGTTGAAATCCTTAATAGAAGACGGCGCGATTAAAAGTGATTTTTCTCTTCTTACTACCTTTTTGTCGATAAAACTGTGAAGTTTTACGAAACATATTTAACAGATAGAAAATTATTATTTCGTGGGGAGAAGGGTCTGGTACCACGCGCGGGGAAGTGGAAGGACGGTAAGAGCAGAAGATGTCCTCTGGGCCGTTCCCTATTCCCTCAAAGACTTAAGGCGGATGAGAGGGAGCAATAAGAACAGGGATGACTCCAGTCATGGCAAACAGCAGTTTATCGGGGTCGTGTTACTTATATAGGCACCTGACGCAGCCCAGCCACACCAAGGCTGGTGCCTATGTAAATAACACTACCCCAATAACAGCTGACCCAGCGGCCATCGGACGGGTTAGCGACACTAGAAGTGCACAGCGGTCAGTGGAGGGGGCGGGAAGCTGCTAGCAGGATCCCGGAAGGTCGATTCGAACTAGCGGGGCGGAGGAGTGTCGGCAGGGTCAGTTACGGACGATCTGAAAAGACGGAGGAGTGGAAGGTCCGTGCACACGGGTGACGAGCTCACGAGTAGCATTCGGCCGCCCGCTAAACGGAGGTCAAGCTGTTTTATAGGCCTTTACTGCGGAGACGCTCTTTCCGAGGCGGAGCTACGCAATTCCGTTTACGCGGGCGCCAGCTGTCTGCGGACACGCGACAACTATAAGAAACTCAATCTCAAATTACTAACATAAAAATACCTCAAATTAGTGCCACTAAAAATGCTGATGTTGAATGTGAGTAAAATAGGGTCCAGAAGCAGCAAAAATAGGCTCTTCTGGAACGGCATACGTAGAAACTCAACCTTCTATCATTCTCGACATGAGTCAGTTGAGTTGCAAGCAGTAATGCATTGAGTATGAATATGTAATCGTCATGTCAGGAATGACAAATTGTGGATTAACATACTAAAATATTTGTCTTTATCAATCAAAACGGAAACTGTCTCATTTTTTTTTGTTTTTCCAAACTTCTCGGGTGTCGAAGAAAACCATTAGCACTTCTGACATCGTCATATGCTGCTTAATTTTCCATCAATTCACGCGCATAATGGAAACCACTACAGATGAGCAGAGCTAGTAAGGCCTCATTCACAACGTATACTTGGGAACACTTTTGATGCGTGTAGTGAATTCAAAGTATGAATTTGGCCAATTTTTTATTGTGATTTTAAGTTGCCATGGCTAATAAACTAATTATGTTTGGCGAGTTATTCGTGAATTTGGCACAAGAGAATCCTTGTTTATAGGATGAAGGAGATGCGAGCACTACCACAACAGTTACTCACATATATATAAAGACAAATTGTTAGAAATGTCAAAGATATAGCTAGAAACTATGATGGAAAGATATTTCCACTGTGCTACAAACGAACCGATCAAGTTTTAGTACGTTCAATTCTGATTGGTTCAGGCAAAACTTACGTTCCTGCTTACGTCCGTCATTGTGAATTCTTGTTTTTACGTGTAAATTTTACGGCTAGGTTTACAGCATTACGTTACGTTTAAGTTTGCATTGTGAATAGGGAGTTAATTACGGTGCTAAACCTCGCGTAAGGTAGCGACGTTATGCACTAACAGTCACGCGACGGTCCTTGAAGTCATAACGTCTTACCTTATGCGTAAGGTACGACCTTATACCTTCATAAATAGTGCACGCCTTTAGGAGTATCTACGGTCACCTTACGAGCGGCAAAATGCCCGCCAAAAAACAGGAAACGTTAGGTATTTTTCCATTTCTGAACGCCCGATTTACGTATGAGAGGCAGTTATAATTGTTCCTTACTAACTCCACAACGCTGGCAAGAATTAACTGGAAATGTTGGAGAAGTGATAGAAAAGAAATTCGCGAAAAAGAAGTTGAAATCATATCTTCGGGATAGGTTATGTCTTACTCTTATAATGAACGCTGTTTGAAAATATTTCTTACGTTCTCAAGAACACTCGAAAATTCTAGAGTCCATACACATCACAGAGGGCCACAAAATCTAAAACTCTGAACACAATGGGCATTTATTATACTCTTGTCCCGCATCGTGGTTTAAAAATCTCACCGCTAGCCTAAAATCTGATATATTATGCAATTTCTTTGTTCAACGCTTGAAATGTTTCTTTTGTTATAATGCATAACGCAATGTCGCAATTACTAAAACTCTTCCGAACGTTGTTCATTATGACCGTATAAAGTGCTTATTCACGCGATCGATAGAGTTTAAGGATGTCTCCTAACGTTTTATTTCCTAGGGCTTTTATCCAGCCGACAGCCGGTTGCCCTTTACGTCCCGAATGGACGCATATTCGACCATACACTAGACAAACACTTGCGGGCTCCTCCGATCTGGGGTCAGCAGAACGCGAGGCCCTCCGCGACAACACACACACAAAGTCAAGGGACAAACAACCATGCCCAAGGCGGGACTCGAACCCGTGACCCTTCGGACCGAAGCGCTGAGTCGGTACTCCCTCTTAGCCACCTCGACCATCCAGGTCGGCTGTCTCCTTACGTCTGGGGCTAAAACTCCCTAATGAGGCCTACCGCCAGTTAACGCCGCCCGTTCGCGGAATCGCTGGCCGCTGGCTCGCGCGCGTGCTAGTGGGACTCCCGCGCCGTTGAGGGCGCCCGGCGGCGGCGCCCGGCGTCAAAGGCTGTTAATAAATAAGTCCGCGAGCGGTCCGCGGCACGAGACGTCGTCGCCGGCGCGCCGCCGATCAATAGAGGCCGCAGACAAAGCTGCGGCCGCCGCCGGGACAAAAGCGCCCCCCGGGGGGCGGGGCAGGGAGAGGGCGCAGTCGAGCAGCCTGCGGGGAGGAGAAAGCCCCCGAAACCGACCTGAGACGCCCGGAGATGAGAAGAATGGGGCTGAAGAAGTGGAGTGGAGTGGAGGATGACAACGTACGGAGATTATAGGTTGAAGTTGATGAACCGCGTCTACGGATGAAGTCGAATCTTCAAATTTCTACTTTGAAAACTGGCACCCACACGTTATTCGAATTCCTTCGAATAACTTTGATAACGACTACAAAATCTATACTTTAAAAAGCTGATCTACTCAAGGATTTTTATATTTCTATCAATGCATTACTCTTACATACGAAACCACTGCATACTATCGCTTCTAAAATACTAAAAATAGTACATCACACTTTCCCATATAAGTCTGTTCCGTACATTAGTAAACATAGAGAGTAAACCCGAGGTTCCCAAGGGGTCGGTATCAACCCCCTGGGAGTCGATGAAATTTTGATTTTCTATGAAATTTGAGAGTTTGTACTCGAAAATGAACCGACGACTGACAGGCATAATCCAGATCTCAAAGATTTTACAAATACCACTTAACATAAAAACCCGAGTATAAGCGGAGTGTTAATTTTTTGAACAATTTAAAAATACGAGTATACTCGTGTTCTTAACATCAATAATAAAAGAAACTGGAAATTTTTGCATCGTCTTGGGTTAATGGACATGATTAAAAAGTCACAAAAAATTTAAAAAAATGTCAGACGTAAAACTTGACACACGTTTCTCTATGTATGTCAACGCTCTGAATCCGAATCTGAAGCCAGAATTGCACCACCACCTTCCAGTTTTTTTAAATCACGTAAAATCACAGTAAAATTTACAATTTACAATTCCACGGTGAGTTTTTGAGATTACAAAAACTGGAGAATGATTGTGCAATTCTGGTTTCAGATTTAGATTCAGAGTGTTGACATACATAGAGAATCGTGTCTCAAGTCTTTGGGTCTGACAACTTTTTTATTTTGTGTGCCTGTTATTAATTGTTTTCTGGTATAAAGTCACAGAGCATATTATTATTATTATTATTATTATTATTATTATTATTATTATTATTATTATTATTATTATTATTAATGATAATACATTACAAATTCTCACCACTTCTTTCATATCCGTCGTTCACCCTTCGGCTCAGGAGACCTGCTAGGCTGCTGCCACGGCGCACGGCGACCACTGGTCCCCGAAGTAAGAAGGATTAGCGTGCCCGTGCGAGAATATTTTGTTTCACGACCCTCTTATCCTCCGTCACATGTTCTGTATGCCTCCTTGTAATTGATAACAATACAATACACCCTTGCCAATACAAACTATTCTTATTTAATGTTATTACCGATCAGAGAGGTACACCCGTGTAATTCAGTCACGTAGAATGTCAAGTAAATTCACATATGGTTGCAGATTCTACAGACTGAACAGGTGGGGTAGAATCGAGAAGCATCGAACCAGCAAAATGTAATAGAAAATCCAAGATCTCATCTTGTATATTATAATGTGGGAAACGTTTCTTTGAGACCGATGGCCTCAAAATTTGAGTTTTTAAGGTCCTAGAGCGCTTTATTTAGGAGTTATTTGACGATACAGATCCAAAAATGTTGCGGGTTGCATTTGATATGAATATTTAGATTCTCTAAGCTCCCCACCGGTCTCCTGGCACGTGTGGCAGTGTAGTGTAAGAGTGTGTAAGTTGGTGTGAGGAAAGGACAAGGAATGGGAAGAAAAGATCGCGCGCGGTCCGTGACCCTTTTGTGAAGGTAATGCTCTGGCATTCGCCTGGTATTGATCAGAGAAACTAGAGAAACCTAACGATCAGAACAGCCGGCCGCTAGAATTCTCCTCCTGACAGCAACAGAACTCGACCTAGCTATCTAGTAAGTGTTGCAAATCGTGCCACCGTCGGAACTCAAACTTGGTACCTCCTGGCCAGAGGCACAGTGACATCAGTTGACGTCCTGAGCCACCTCTCCCGATAGACCCATTTCGACTTTTTGCAACCGGAGCTCCCGGGAATCTAGCTACACAAGTCCTTTCAGTGTTTAGAAAATTCAACAAAACATTACTATTTTTTCACAACGATACTCTATGGCGGACGATAGTTCTCCTTGTAATGCGTATTGGAGAATTATTGTCTAGAATTATTATTTAATTTCTGCTTACAAAAGATTTCGCGTGCACCTATTCCTTACCTCTCCCCAACTGCCCCCAAGAGCGTGATTCCCTATAAAAGACTTATGTTCCCACGGTACTCGTGTCCCTTTAGAGACACGAAAACATCATTTTAAGTGTCTAGAGCGCGTCGTTTCCCAGTTATGCGCGACAGTACTGCGTGTTGCAGTAATCTGTTACCTATGTTTAACAACATAGGTAACAGATAACTCTGGAACCTTCTTTTGATTTCCTAGAATGAACGCGATCTGCCCTCATTTGTTTTTACGTCATTTGATTATGGCAAGACCTTCTTCAAGAGTCTTGCGCGAGCAAGCATTTGTAAGAGTAAGATTATAGTTAGCGAATCGAAAATAGCGAGTATTTTAAAGTGTGAAGATTGGGGAGAACGTTGAAAGGAAAAAATTAACGAATTACATAAACGCAATGCATAGCATTCGTTTGAAACATGTCTCTTTACAATAAATAGTTATGTAAATATGTGATGTGTAAATATGTGATGCATGTGTTTCAATGAAAGTTGGAAATAGAACATTCTGGTATAGTCCACTAAAACGAATATATTTGTAGTGTATGTTCGTATCTACTCCTGTAAATTCCGTAGTGGCAGCAGTGACTTTGTGGTACTCCATGATTATAAATTTTATACTCGTGTATGTTGAGATCTTGATAAATATAAAACATTACAATTGCGTTTTCAGAAACATGATTAAATACATGTTCCCACCGTACAGTGATTGTATTGTCACTTCATTTGTAAAACGTAATTTTAGTAGTCTGAGACAATAAGTACTGAACGACATGAAACATTGAGCATAGAACGTTTCATGGTCAATTTTCCGAATGGTGCATACGTTTTTATGTTCTATTGTACTGTTCTATTTTACTGTACTACTTTTGTGCAATGTAATCGAAAGGGTTCAGCTTGTGACATTAAACAAACCTAAGGTTTTACATTAGAAAGATATTTTATTTTTTCTCACTGAAATTTAATTTATTTTTGCATTAAATGAAAGACGGCATATCGCTTGGTCTTATTACCTATTTTATAGAATAAACACTAAGTTTTAATGTCTTGAAATTATTAGAATGAATACTTATCAGGTGTCATATGTTCATAATTGTATTATGAGAGTTGTATCCAATCTATTGAAAAATGTCGACGTTTCGGGTTCCAGCTAGTATGTTACTCTAAGGTGATACAAGGAAGTGGCTCAGAAGGGATAATACAGTAAAATCTGTTTCAGCCGGAAGCGATCAGGACACAAAATTCCGGTTTAGCGAGGTTTCCGTTTTATGCATTGTTGTCTATTTTTATGACTCTTGTGATATTGACGTTTCTGCCCTAAATGACTTCATTATAATTATCAAAATGCTTTAACATATAACGTATTTATGGAAACAAATCACCAATAAATGAATAAAACACTACACTAACAGCTTCTGAGTCAAAAAATACACACCTTACTGACTATATTCAGATTGCTTGCAGACTCTTTCGACGCCAAATGCATCACAACCCAGTACTATGGCTTTCTGATAATCTCGCAATGTTTATCTGGTCGAGAGGTCACGATTTTCAACGCGGGGCAGGGAGACGCGTAAATAGAAACGATGCCCGAACACCTTCCCATGCTCAGAGTCGGGAGGGAGGGATTTCTCCTACGGCCAACGCCTTGCGTCCCGATGGTCGAATTCTACTCTGTCGGGTGAAGCCCTTCTCCTTAAATGTACAGCTGCCACAACTAAATCGCATGCCACAGGAATAGATAATTTAATACAGGCTTCCTGATGCATTCATTTCATTAAGAGCATCTGCCGTGTTGCTGCCAATTGCATTAATATCACAGGAATTCTATTTTATAATTTTTTTCTAAAGAACATGAAACACCGTTGCTTTTCCGCGCTGGAGAAGTTCCGTTTTACACTGTGTAAAATGCCATTTAACTTAACGGGCCGGAGAAATTTTCCGGTTAAGGCAGGTTTCCGGCTTATACAGGTACAGGTTTAGACATATTTTACTTTAGCGAGTTCAATGATTTTATAAGGGGTTTTTAATTCAATGATTAGTGAGTGTGTATAGACCTAATGTCCAGCAATCGCTTGTCACGTGCTCTTTCAAAAAAATCAGTAATTATAATTATATGAGTATACATATTTCGAATAGGGATGGAAAACAGGATTTCTTTGCTTTTCATAGTTCAGTACAGCATACATGTACGGACCTGTTAATGAACATGTTGATAACATGCATGTACTGTTGTTCAACACTGTTCACAGTGAATAGTGATTGTATTGTCCCAGAATTTACAAGTTCTTTTGTAAAGCGCTCTCATTTCATTAGTTTTTGAGAATGAGAACATCATGAAACGACGTTTTGTGAGTTTTTGATTTTCCACGTCCTCTGATTACATATGATCCCAAGAATTGAGGTAGTTCAAATTTATTTTCTAATCTGCCTAGATGTCTAATATTAAAGCCATAGTTTTCCTTGTCTATGCGAATAATCCTGAATTAAATGTCATTATGCAATTGAAAAATGAGAAAATTAATCAATGGCACCCTCTAGACAAATGAAACCCTTCTTTTCATTTTCATACTGCTTCCAATCGATGTTGATGTTATGCTGATCTTCGGAGGTAGAATAGCTAAACCATATATTACTGCTCTGTAATACACACGAGCACGCGAGGGTGTTTCATTGTTTTACCGCGAGGTGAAGTAATGTTTCTTATCCACTTTGGTTAAGTAAAGTCAAACATTATGCCATTATAATCAGTTATGTAATGAAGTACTTTACCGCCCTAGTGCGGTAATGTACTTCATTACGACAATAGAGCGGTAAAGTAATAGCGTACTTTGCCACTCTTCTTTTGAAAACATTTTAGACTTCTTTGTTTTTGTATCCTTATCTTCACCTCTTAAAAAATGCTAACAACAGAACAATTACTTATATCAATATTGTTGTCGAGTGATATTGTACTCTTTAACATGAGTAGTGTGTCCAATGACTACTTGGATTTTGCTTTACTGAATTGCTAGAAAAATAAGCAATCTATACTTTTTCCGATATGTAATCGAAGTTGTTTTTTTTTTCACACCAATCTTTAAAAATTAAATATTCATGCTCATTTCTTTCTTTATGTGTTGGGTAACACGTAAAAACATTTTTACAGCAGCATTTGCAGATATTTCTATTTCCGAATCAGAACTATATTCATTGATGTCGAAAAGTATGCACCAAGTGTATTTCAATTGTTCTCTTTGTCGAGAAGAGCGTTGCCACTTATAGGAGAAAAATTGTGGATAATGAATGAAGGCGTAGGGGGATATTACACATTAAATCTGACAAATTTTTACAATGTGGGTAAAACTTTGTACGATATTTGTGTCATAATACCTTAATACAATACTCAGTTAGTTACCAAACTCGGCCTAACAACCCCGTTTGTTAATTTTTCAGTCTCATATTGTAATCAGATGCTTTACCATACTTGTATTGTAAATCACTAATTTTACATTGAGAGCTGCGTCTCTGCACGACACTGAGAAATCGCGCACTTCGCGATGCGGAAAGCTTGATTCTTCCTTTTCTGCATTTACTACCAGCACTGCTAAATTGATCCATCGTAATTTACAAATTGGATCTACAGCTTAATAGAGCTTCGGAGACCAATTAACCAGATAGTCGAGACGTGATCCCCAACAACTTGAGGGCACTGACTGTGGATCTTGGCTTAGCCCCAGAAGTTCCGACCACCACTGGCAGGATTTTGGCGTTGGGCAGTCCATGAAGGCGCGCTGCCAGGGGAATGACGGGCTAAAATTTTACCACCTTTTCCTCCCCTGCTTTCAGAAGCTTGCTCCCATCCTCGTGGCGGACCACTACGTCGACCACGTGGCCTCCTCCCGGCTTTTTATTGCCAGGCCAGGTTAAAGTAGAATATCTTCGGCAACGGAGAAAATAGCTTCCGAGAACACCATGGTGTCCGATAATAGGAGCATCTTCCTTAGAAAAGGATGTAATTTACTACACATAGGAACACGTTTTATCTACTTTTTCGATATCATATTCCCACAATAAGAGTTTCCCCTGACGAAAAATCGCCACTTTCCGTTGCAGTATGACAATACTTCCTCTTCACAGTGTAAGAACACAGTACACGAGAAATAAGTAACACAACATTATTAATTACTTGTCAAAATACTAAATGCATATTCCAATGATACTGTATATAGCGCTGAAAATGTGGGAACATTTGCAACACATTAACACGGCCTCTTACATACTACAAGTAATCTTCAATTAGTGTTTATTTATCTTTCCGTCGACAATATAAAGTGATTGGTGGCGTGAATTTTCTTACCGTACACTATCAGAAATATCTGCATTACTTTTAAAGTAAAAGTACATGAAAGTAATTATCATGCACGTACATTAATTTTAATGTACACGTACAGTAAATTTAATGCACGTGTGCATTAAATTTAATGTACGTGTACAATTATATTTAATGTACGCATGTACGTTGAATTTACTATACATGTACATTAAATTGAATGTACCTATGTACGTTAAATTTACTGTAGTATACATTAAATTTAATTTACACGTACTTGAAAGATATTGTGCGTGTACATTAAATTTAATTTACGTACATGATAATTACTTTCATGTACTTTTATATTAAAAGTAATGCATAAATTTCTGACAGTGGGCTTTCTACTAGTCCTAAGTTCAAGTGCAAATTCTTCTAGTCCTAAAACGTCGTGGCAACCAGTACAGATGAATTACGTTACATATTTACAAATTTTGTGTCTTTCCTGTGGAATAATGAAATGATGAATTGTAATATCGAGGACAAATGGAGTCAAGTTAACATGTAGTTAATTAGTACAGCAGTAATCGTGAATCAATAAAATTAGGTAAAAATTAAATCTAGGTGCCAGGGGCGATAAGTTGTTGTAAACATCATGGGGGACAAAAATCCTTTTTATTGCTAGTATTATTAGAACCCTTGGCGTATAAATAACCATTAACTTGTATACCAAGTATTATCGAATTAATTTTACCAAGAATTTATTTAAGGAATATGGAAGAATCAATAAATATTTTACTTTTATTAATAAACAAAATTTATTTTATTCAAAAATACAAAACTATCAGCATTTGAGAAATAAAAAATTCACAACTTATTACAATATACTCTTCATTGTATTTTATCCATATTTTTTGCCAATTTAAAAACTGCAGAATCAAATTTCTTCCACCTTTTTTATGGCCTTTTGTCTCCTTCTGCTGTATTTATTTTCATAATTTCCCTGAAAGTAATAATTTTATTGTTAATAAATAATATTTATTCAGCATACCTTTTTATACAGTTAAACAAATAACAATAAAAATAACTGACAGAGGCAATGGATTTGCTTGTACATAGGCACTGAGTACAAAAGGGAGAAAGAAACAGGGCCAATAAAAAACAAAATGAGAAAGAAAATTGATTTAATGTAAAATAAAACTATTAGTAATATTATTACTAGATAGTAATATTATAATTATATAATGTTACATATCTTTAGTCATTCTAGAAATTACTCAATCAGAAAAACTATATGCTTCGTAAGGATACAATCCTTTTCCTATTTAACAATATCCATTTTGACAATGTTTTCTTTAATGCAATTTTTCTGTTACTTAAAACTGAGACGAACTGCCAGTTTATTAAAAATTCTGAAGGTTTTAATATAACTACTTTTTCTAAAATGTTCTATCGATCGTAATAATTTATTTAATGAAACATTATTTTTAATTTAATGGGCAATAGTAATACAACTCCAACTTACCTTCGTATGAATTTTAGGGTTGATTGTAATTTTGCAGAATACGTGTATCTAAAAACGCAAATAATATTATCACACCTTCAATAACGTCTTTACATAATATTGGAACTTTTTGTTCCAGGATCACAGTTATTAACTTTGAACTTACTATGTAGCACTCATTTCCTGAACTTCAGTTTTTTGTCTTAATGTGTTTGGTCCATTGTTATATTTTAACAGTAACTTGCAATCTGCAGCACATATACATCAATAGGTAGAGATTAAGCAATTTCACATTCCATGAAAATAATATTATATAATATTAATAATGAAAATAATATTCAAAAAATAATAGTAAATAATAATCAGACTTTACCTTCACAAATCCAATATTCCTGAATTGCTTCAGCTTCTCTCAATGTTAATCGCCTACCACTCTAGGAAAGTGCTGTGATGAGAACTGGAAGTGGAATAACATTTATACGTTTCACACGTTTTCATATCAGAAAGTTATGACGTTATTTTTACATTTTACACACGTTTTTGAAAATACTACAATTGCTCTACCACGTAAGAACACGAAGGCAACGCTTCAGAATACGAATGAATGCCAAACACTTTGAGTACCTGAAATAGGCAGGCTGGGAAATCCGTCACCCTTTGTCCTGCCTGCAAGGGACAGGAAGCGTTCGGAAATTTCTGATCTCCCACCTAAAATAAACCCAGACAGCTGTCGGCAGCAGGCAAACGCTGCACGACTGGGAATATTGTATGTTCAAATATAATATTAAAGTAAATGGTATTGCAGAAAAATGATAAATTATTGTACATAGTAAAATATAAAACTCAAACAAAAATTATATTTTAAATTAATTTCACGTTAGTCTTAATAGTGGAAGAAAATATTTTAAAGTTTTAAACAGTATCTACATTCGTGTTCCGTAATTATATATCAAATCTGGGTGAATTTTAATTCAGTCATTAAATTTAATGACGAATGTAAAAGTACTAAGTTCCATGTACTGATGTTCATTGAAAATACATTGATTTTAATTTAAGCATTAAATTTAATGTACAAGTACGTTTAATCCCCTCAATGTACAAGGTACATTGATTTTCAAGTACTGTCGTATATTAAATCTACATTGATTTTAATTTACGTTTTAAATTTAATGTACAAGTACAGTAATCATCCATTAATGTGCAAAGTACATTAATTTTAAATTACAGTCGTACATTAAATCTACATCAAATTTAATGTAATTTTTGACAGTGTATCAGCAACGAAGCAAGTAAACATACGCTCGTAACAGAAAATATCACACTCGAAAAATATTTAATGATGCAAAAACTTAAAATTTTCGAAATTTTAATTTAAACTTTGTATAACTAATATAGATATCATTACTCATTTCTAACCTGATATTTTATTCTAAGCATTAAAATTCTAATTTGCTATCGAACGGCATCCAGTTCCGTCCAATCAGTTTGCTATCTAATAATAACAGTTATGCTATTGCCATGAGGAAGAAGACGTCTATTACATGATTTCTGTATTAGAACATAACATCTAATTTTGCCTAAAATCATCATATATAGGTGCAGAAACTCATAGGTTTGAAGACTTAATGCCTCTCTATTCACACAGCTCAAACCGAAGACACCGATTTCAAAAGAAATGCCAATATAAATCTCAGAAGAGAGATGAAATGTCAGAGAAGAGCCACTTGATCAAGATGGGAGCAAGAAATCAAGCATCCATCGCTCATATCAGATTGAGGGAGATAATGCCAAGAAAACACTGAGATGGGAGAAGAATATTGATATGGCGCGGGAAAGAAAAGAACGAGTGCGACCGCCGTACCATGCGCCATCTCTGGGGCCACGTCGGATTCAGCAGGCCTGAAGGAAATCAGCAAGTGGCGAAAAAAGGCGCTCTCGGCCTTTTAAGAAAAGGAGATGGTTGTAATAGCAGAGGCGGGATGGCGTTCAGAGGAAGCGGCACAGGATCGAAAATAAAGGAGGCAGAGTACTAATAGCAGTCAGTAATAAAATAAACCATTACGAAATTAATATACCAGACACCACAGTTGAAACAGTAGCAATAAGCCTAACAATGAATAATAAATCATGGAATATAATAGCTGCATATAAACATCCAACAATACAACCTCTAAATATACGTAATCTATTCACCCCAAATAAAAGTTCATTAATACTAGGCGGTCTAAACGCCAAACACTAACTGGGGATGTCGCACAAACAACCAAGTAGGATGGCCGGGTGGGCGGGGCGGGGGGACGAACGGACGGGCAAACGGACGGACGGGAAGCATAAAAGCAAACTGCACAGGTATTCGACACCGGGCTTCACTGATTGGCTAGCGGGCGCCGAGCGCGAAACCGTGCGAAATTCATTTATATTCTCTTATTACGGAAGTGTTGTAGGTTCGTTTTAAGCGCTGTTTCGTCACTTTGTAAACTGCACATATATTTTTCACTTTATTACTATTTACAGATATATGTTTTATTCCATTTCTCTGTTATTCGTATTTTGTTATTCAGTTTTATTTTATATAATCGTTCATTGTCACGTAGATGAATCAAGGATTTTTATTCTGTTCATGTCTCAATATTTGTAGTGGGACATTAAAAAATGTTTAGTTTTAGGTGAAGGAAAATGTGGCAAAAACAAAGGAGGCTGAAGGTGTTGATGGAAACTGAAAGTTTTCTCAGTATTATTTCCAATTTTGAGAAAAATTAAATTAAAATTAACTTAGGTTTCAATTTGAAACTTTTATTGAAATATGTACTCAACTTCACATTTTTATCGTCTTATAGTATATTGTAATCTTATTGAATGTAATTTTATTTCGGGGGATAAATAAATTGTAATAATAAGAGTAGTTGATTTTCTTATTCCTCAATAGTTTTTGCCAACAACTCTATTTTAATTTTTTTAATAGCATCTAAATGAATTTGAACACATTTATTGGGGACATTTTTATAATGCCTTTAGTGTCTGAAATAAAACACAATGACATTATATGAGTCTTCACCTTGGCCTGACCTAGGCCCTAGTTACGATCATGCCAGTAGAGTACAAATCTTTCTGTTGGATTTGTACGATCACTTGTATAATCTTCTTCACAAATATCTTCATGATATTTGCATGAATCTGCAGTACCCGTTTCCATTTTACAATATTGAAAGAATGCTTCCCTTCTCGCCTTATTAGCTAGCAGGAACCTCAGTGTTTCAGTTGTTCTTACATTATGATTATGACTTTTCTTTATTGTTATAACCCCGCACAATCCATTCTCAAAATAAAAATAAGTTATTTAATGATTAAATAACAATTTTTGTTAAAATGAAAATTTTTGACCATTCAAAGAGAGAAACCAAAGAAAAGTTATAATGCTCACAATTGAATGTGTCAACCTATTCGGATATACTGATAATTATCAATAAAGTCTATTGAGACCATAATTCATGATAAATTTTCTAAATTGTACGTATTTCAATAACATTATTATTATTATGAAACAAATATTCAAATATTCTAAATATTCTAACATTCCTAATTTTTTCATTAAATGGAAACCCATTTCCTTTCCATCAGTAATTGCGACAGGTGCATTAAGGCAGGTAACAATTTCTTATGTCTCAGAATATAAAATAAAACAATATTAATTTAGGATAATGTATAATTTTTAACATTAAAATTAATAGTTTTACAGATTATAAATTACAGTCAATTTAATAGCATTCTTATGTTTTTAATTATACGTTGTAAGAAGTCATAGAAGGTGTATTACTAATATGTTAATATTTAATTATTAATTGTTTAATGAATTGATATCTAAATTTAACAGTTATCCATTTTTTTCATTTTTATTGATTCATACTAAATTTTGGGTATTTACTTATTATTTTCTACTTAATTATTTATAAGTACTGTACAATTGCTAAAGTAGAATTTTTTAAGGAAAAATTTTATTGATATATTTATTTGTATACGTCAATTATACATTTCTCAAAGGGTTTAGTTTGCTGGACAGAAGAAAGGTAAGCTTTTGTGAACTCAATGTTCTTGCACTGGACTGAAATGTAGCACCAATGGTGTTTGGGAATATGTAAATGGTCCGTCGAACTCGCTGTTTCATTCTTTGATTAGCTCCAAGAGTTGATTGATACTCCGGATGTTTGCAATCTGAAACGCCTGATTGCGCGTCACAACGTGGGAGAAATTTCTACGAAGACAGTGGGCCTAAAACCAGTACGCACGCGCGGTTTGATTCCGAGAATGCTGTGTGCCTAAACTGCCAAAACAAGCTTCAGAAAAACTAAATTGAACATCTCTACGAGACGAGGCAAATAGTGACTACAATCACAAATAGCCAAAATTTTTAATGAATTGTCCTTTTATGGTTCCTTGGAGAAATGCTGACATCAGTTTTACTAACTCGAAATTAATGTTCACGTCTTCACTAATACTATGTGTGCAAAAATTTGTTCTGAAGCTGTATCTAAACGTCTGTAAACAAATTTAAAACAATATAAAGAATCTGACACTCTACACACCTGAATAAAATAATCTTTTCTTATTGTGTCAGCAGTGTTAAGTTTTATTTTTACAATGTAGCTGGACAACCTACATGTTTAGAAAGCCATCTATTTTCCTCCTTAATACTTTTCTGCAGTACTATAATAACATACACTTTTATGGAAGTGAAAGGACAATGCTTACTATCTCTGTAACAAAATAAAATAAAAATAAGGTATTTCTATCAACGTGTGAACAAACAAATCGTTTCCCTGAAGGTTTTGATGATTTGACATTCTATTTCGTTTTGGTTATCTTCGCGTATTCCTCTCCTCAATTGTTAATGTCTTGGATTGAACTTTTGCACTTCTTATGACAGCTTCTTAATTATCCTTTACAACTTCATGGCTGCGATTAGCGTGGAAAGAAATATAACTTCCTTGTTCGCATATATTCATATAAAACCAAAATATAAGTTTAAATTTTCTGATAAAACACGTTGGATTCTTAGTTCCCAAAATGATAAAGATTAGTATCACAGCTGTTGTCAGATAAAAACGTAGAGCCGATCCCTTTACCTACGACCACAGTAGCCGAGTCTATTGGTGCACTGACGCTCGCTGTGGCTCTGCTGGGCTCCGTAGAAAGAGAACATACGAATTTCGCGCGGTCTCGCGCCCCTCGCCCGCTAGCCAATCAGGGAAGCCTGGTGCCAAATACATGTGCAGTTTGCTTATATGCGGACGGACGGGCGGACGGACGGGCGGACGGACGGGCGGGCGGACGGGCGGGCGGACGGACGGGCGGACGGGCGGGCGGGCGGACGGACGGGCGGACGGACGGGCGGACAGACGGGTAGACGGATAGGCGGACCAAGCAGGATGGACTGATGGGTGGCCGGGGGGCGGGCAGGTGTCGGACGGGAGGCGGACGAAGGGCGGACGAACGTTTTGAAAAAACACTTTCATACAAGGGGACCCCAAAACCTGTATTTCCGTTGAAATATCGCAATCGATTTTCCGGAGCATTATATATTTTTCTCTATATTACGTATATTATATACGGAGTTTATAATATACCGTATATAATATACTTCGTATATACGTATGTATACGAGAAAATAAAAATAGGCGGCCAAAGGACGTAGGCGGAGCGGTAGTCGCCAGCGAGTTAGGAACTCCTGGCGAAGGCAAGGGAGGTAAGGGCGAAGCCACTAAAGCGCAGGGGCCGAACGGGATGCTGCTATCGGAACCGCAGCGCGTTTGACGTAGCCCCATTAGTACTGGGAACAGACGCATCGCTGGGAAGTTCAGTGGATTTGCTACTATAGTCCAGGCCGTGTATTAGGCCGCACTACATTCGCAATACGGCAGCATAAACAATTTCCTGTCGGAATAGCCAACTTATGAAACTATTACTCCAATCAACTCTCTCGCTTTTGTTTTGTTTCTGACTCTTCACACTCCTCGCGCGGTTGTGAGACTGTTCACTGTACAATAATGCATGTCGCGTTTTTCGTTAGAATTAAAAAAAAGATGTTCATCTATAAACTAATATTAACTCTGTGAACAAGTTAATTAAGAGTTACCATTATCAATAGGTATGAGCAAAAGAGACGTTCAAAAATGTCAAGTGCAAATGAAAAATATAACCTTAAAAGTTATGTGGTCGAATTTCTGTGTTAATAATGCTTTTGAGATGGTATTATTATCAATTTTAAATGGTAAATAAGTGTCTTATTAAATAAACACTTGTAACAATGAATAACCTCCCAGGTGAACCTTCCTTCTTTAATAATTATCAATTAATTAAATTTTTATGCATAGTAATTTTAAGTGACCTAATGCATTGTTTTTAACAGTCTAGTAATGTGGAAATTAATGCAAATGCATCCATTTTATTTAACTGTTTAATTATTCATTACCTTTTAAATGAAAATATTTAAAAAAAATAGAAAACCATCATTAATGTAACCAAGTCTTCAATAACTTATCTGTTGTTATCAGAGACAGTCTTTCTCTTTATACATATCTCTTCTCCATTTCAATGGAGTTTGATTCAAAAGATTGGGATATTAATGGAAATAAATATACCTTTTTGGTTTTGTAAGTTATTTATTGAAATAGGAATATCACAATGAATATAAATGACACAGTAAATATATAGTTGCATATTAATATTGAGTTTGTTGCTGTTATTGTAACTTCATTACTATAAACTACTACCTAAACTTGCAGTAATTACACCTGATAACGCTCTCATTCACTTGTTAAATAATTCAAATGAAAATTATTTCATACACCAGTTTTCATAACAAATGCATGCCAAATAATTCCCAATAGGCAGCCAAGCAGTACAATACTAATATACTTATTACATCAGTACATGCATGCTCTTGTTGTGCTTATAGAAATTGTGAAAAAATTCAAGGCATTCAATGTAAGACAATGGTTATTTTCGGAATTAAAATTGTTATAATGTGTTATAGAAATTCAAAATGCATGTGGGATTGAAAGAAAGAAACATGGTGCAACTTGCCCAAAACCAGTTTTAGAAATAATGTCACAAATGCTTTCCATCAAATAATGTTACCAGGCCACAATAAACTGAAACAAAATTAAAAATACCGTTTCATATATGTTTAAATATACGAGACAAGTTCTTGTGTGAAAACTAAGAACGATTTGGAATAATAATGATAATGGTGAAGATTAAGTAAATTGAATATATCGAATGATCCTCTCTGTATGGGAAATTATTCTTCTGAAGGGTTAAAACAAATGACTGGAGATAAACTGTGTTTAGGATATTACAAAATCATTAATTTCTATTGACGGTTTAAGAAAAACATTATAATGTAAAATTATCTCAACAAAACTGGCTCCAATAAAAGATTAAGAGGGGATAGTTCAGGCACATTTCAAAAGCTGGGAAACGAAAAGTTATTATTACATCAATCGTGCACCTACTTCATGCAATACAACATTCGCCATTAACCATAAGGTTAATGCTTTACATGAAATCATACCAGACTATGCATCACGTTAAACGTTTTTCCAAATAGATGGAACATGACAGTTCAGATGCAATGCATAGTGCATTCTTCCGTAAATGCATAATATAAATAAATAGTTTATTCCATGATTTTGATAATAAATGATGAATTACTGTCATGATAAAACTTTTTGAAATATAAGAAACATTGTTATAATGAATATCGTACCTATTATCCCTTACTGTCATTGGCATCCTCTTCTCCAGAAATGTTCTCCAAATTTATTATGATTTCATCAACTTCTGAAACATCTTGGATTTCTTTCCACCAATATATTTTTATTATTCATTCTGTGTGCTACACATAATTGTTCCACTTTTATGGAGTCACCTACAATAATATGTGTCAAAAAAATTAGATGGTATTGGATTCCATATTACAATTAAAATTACTGAGATAAATATTGAAAATAAATATAATAAGCAATAAGGGCTACACAAAGAAAAACTACGAAATACAAAAAATGTAAAATACCTGCATTCATGAGTTAAATATTCTCTTCTGTTAGGCACATCTTATATAATATTTCCTCTAAAACCTGTTTAATTCTTTCAATGCCACTGCCTGACCTTGAAACTATAACATTTTGTCTCAGACCGTTCTAAGGCGCTGAAAACACAGTGGTAAGGAGGATGGCAAAATACTTGATGCACCTTATCTTCTAAAGGTTTGTCAACAATATATCTAAAAAAAAGAAACCAGTCCATATCAAACATATTTTCTTCATTAAACATTTTGAAAATGCAAATTATATATGAGAGCAAACATTTTTAATTGACTATTTAAATGTGCATATTTGCCACAAGAGAACACCAGTGGCATTATTTGGTGGCACCATGCCTTGCTGTAACCACCTCTATAAACAATGTATTGTTCAAATAATTTATATTTCAAATTAAAACTTAAATCTTTAATGGTTACTTTCCATCAAATCTTTTTTTTCATCTTGACGAAATATTTTCTTCCATCTACTATAAATGAAGCATTGTCAATTATGACCCCAAGACCCCATATATTTAATGCCAGGAATTAACTGAGCTTGGATCCATCTTTGGAAATTTGCAAAAACAATATAAATATTGATTTAAGAATTGAACTTTGACCATCATGAAAATTAATAATGCAATCGCCTCTCGATATTCACTATTCATAGCACCAAGTTAATCCTGGCTCCCTCTTCAAATCTGCTCAAAAATTAAACTTGCCCCTTATGAACAAAAGTTATTTCACTGTCACCTCCATTCAGAGGAAATTGTCTCTTGCACTTCTGTTTGGGTGTAGTCAGAGCTTCTTGTATTTTGCCTTTGTTGATGCTTGTTTCAACAACCATCACACCCAATAACTTGAAATAAGAAAATCTGATTTATTACTATCAGTACACAAATAATGATAATTAACAGTTAAAGATAATCAACATCTACTCGCATCACTATTTTAATTAAGAAAAATTACACTTGTCAGTTTTCAAATATAAGATTTAGAAAAAACAAACAACATTAATCTTACCTGTAAGACTTTCGCCACCCCTATTATCAAACAAGTGTGCCTGACGTGAACTCCTACCACAATCCACAAAATAAATTCACAATCCACTTTTGAAGGAAACTGAAAGAGCATTATCCTTAACGATGAAATACTAAGTACAGGCGCAGTTTTAGTTGGGCTATCCATTATTTTCTAATTATTAATAAATAGTATTCAGGAAAATTAATAATGACTATAATAAAGTTGGTAAATCGGAACTTGGTTACTTGTACTACTAAAATAATACAACTAACTTCACAATGATTACCGATGAAAAACAATTAGAAAATAATAAATAAAAATCAAAAACGCCTAAGCTGAAACTGTTAATTGCAGATTTACAAAATACGGCAAACCGCTAAAGGCAAATCGCTAGCAGAAATAGCAAATTGGTACAGCACAACTCACATGAATGGCATTGAATGTTGGCGGAATCTACAGAAATAGTCAGTTTTTTGTTGAAAACTTAAATTGAAACACTGTCACTAGTACGTAAACGTAATATATAGAGTGTAATTTTGTGAAAGATGGCAGCGGCTTTTACCAACACAAATCGAAACGAAACCACCCTAAATTGAGTATGAATACATGTTCTCATCCGATAGTGAAATTTTTCAAAAGTTGTCTCTTTAGTTACTCTTTTTGGCTGGCTATAAGGAAGGTTCTGTGAATGTGTAAATTCATAACTATTTGCTTATATTGTCATCTGTATTAGTTAATGATTTACAGAAGAAGTTATGAAGTTGGAAGAATGAATGGAATAAATAATAATTCAGTAGAAAATAAGTGTATAACATAAGTGTGCCAAAATCGATGAATTGATAGGACGATCTCATGTTAGTGAAAGAAAATGTATATCAGCAAGAAAAAGTAGTAAGGTTTAAAAGAAACTACGTAGTCTACGCAAATTGCTAACTTATTCGCGGAATATTGAAATCTTAATATCACCTTATCATTGGGCATACTATAAGTACAACATTGAAAATTTTCAATGCACTAGTAAAATGTATGAAGACAACACGGCGAATACTATTATTTCTAGCAGTTTCAGATGCATCAAATATTAGTTTTATTCATGTTTCATTTCATTTTCATTCATATATCCAAGTTCTCCGTTAACTCAATCACTGCCGTATGCTACACCACCTACTTGTGTCACTGCCTATGAGTGTCCAGAAGAGAAAAATAGTGTGTAAAATTTGAATACATATCAAAGTTTTGTTTTGTGGGTTCATCGCTCTGATTGGGGCACACCAGATGCGTTGTTAAACGCTATTGCTGTTAATTTAATTAGTGGAACAGTAAATATAAGTGCAAAGTATTCTTAATGCAAATCCAGTATAATAAGGTTTGCAGTGTTTAACTATAGCCATTTTAAAAAGCTTCATAAGCACTATTTATAAAATGACACTCTTGTTAAGGATTTACGAGAAAAAGAATCCAAAACAGCGTGAAATACAAATATATTGATGAGAGCATTTTTAAACAAAAAATAGAACAGAGAACTCCAGTTGAAAATAGAAACAATAAGAATAAAAAATCTGCGTGAACCAATTGAATATATTGGAATAGGATATTGTAGAATCTTAACCATAAGCATTCTATACTTATGTGTACAAAAGTTAAAATTTCCGGCATGAGTGTTAAAATATTGTGTCATAAGTAGACTACTGTGAGATTATTTGGGCATGAAGTGAATGATGTGATTTTGACGTGTTTTAACCTTCTCCAAAACGATCGGAATAGTTCTTACGTATTCTAGGTTCAACTTCCTTTCCAAAGAACAAAATCACGGGAAATTTAAAGTTAAGAATAAATTAGGCCGTTGCGTGATCGATGAGGGCTACCTCTCTGGATGGATAAAAAAAAAGAACATTCGTCATATGATGTCAACAGAAGTGCAAAAATGGAGACGAACAAGAAGTGTTTATGCAGAAAGGTTGGACACCAGGGAGGAGGGGTTGGGTTCTTCAGCGGAAGGCGGAGAGGACAGATGCACTGAAGGGCAGAGGCCAGCAGACGCTCCTGCGAAGCACAAGGAGGTGGTATTGACAGGATGCAAGACCCGGCACGAAAGGGCTGCAGGCTAACCCCTCTCTCTCACTCACAACCCCCGTCTCCTTCCAATCGAACACCACCTTCGATCCCTTGTTATCAGCACTGCCAGCATGCTCTCTTCTCAGTGGTTTTATCCCAATAATAATAATAATAATAATAATAATAATAATAATAATAATAATAATAATAATAATAATAATAATAATAATAATAATAATAAATGCCAGTCCGGATCGCCGAGATCGCTAAGGCAGTAATGTCGTGGCGATCTCGGACGGAAGGATCGCGGGTTCGAGTCCCACTTCGGGCATGGGTGTGTTTCTGTATGTCTGATTGTGTGTACCGTCTATTCATCCTTCATAATTATCACTTCCATCTCCCCAGTACTAACAACCCTGAGGTATAAACATCGAATTCAGCCTAATGCTGATCCCCCTGATTAATTTCATGCAAGACTTGCAATGTGATAAATGATACTGAGTCCGTGCAAGTGTATGTGTGGTCTAAGACGGTCGATTCGCGAGAAAAATAGTCTTTATTTCTAGCGAGGATCAGGCCGTGGGGCCTGCTCTTTCGCATAACCACTAAAATATTTATATTAATGCATAATTATAATTGGAGGCGTTCAGGCGGAAATAATGATAACTCACATTTCATGTTACTTATGAAAATGCAATGATTGTATTAACTACTGGAAATGTGCTGCACATAGGTAATGGTACGTAAAGTATAAATGTATTTTTATTGTCAATATTTCTAGACTCTAAAGCTAATACGATATAAAGTGAGATCGTGTATCGTAATTACAAGAAGGATGTGGTACATCAATTATTTTACTTTTACAAAATGTCAGAAGTCATCCCCTACACCTGAATGCCTCAATTGTGAACAAATTGCTAAAAAAAAGTATATATATATATATATATATATATATATATATATATATATATATATATATATATATATACACACACACACACATCTGGGATCAAGTCCTATAGGGACCATCCCTAAGGTCCCTATAGGGACCATCCCGGCATTCGCATTAAGATATTGAGTAAACCCAGGCAAATTTCAATCAGGATGTGGCCGATGGGGCTTAGTGCCGTAACATATGTGAAATGCACAATGGGAAGAAAATGGAAAGATTAAACGAAAAGTGTAAAGGCAGAAGGAAAGTAGACTACATACTCCGTCAACGCTGCTTGGGATCGTTTTCCGACCAAGTGACTCCGAATCGTCATAATGTCTCCGGATTGGCTATCGTGACTGCTGCGTATACGACCTCCTGCTGGCAGAATCACCACTGTTATTGTAACTACAACAAACAAGAGACAAATAAATAAATTGCAGTATTACCCGATTATAAACATGATGTAATAGTCCAAACAGTTTAGTCAATGAAAGTATTTGCCTACATTGTGCTTGCACCATTATAAAATTAATTTTAAGCATCTTAATTTAAGGCTTGTTAACAGAAAACCCCAAGGGTTTGGAAAAATGTCAGTGAAGATTTCTAAAATATTTGGAATACTGAGGGACAGACTTTCTATACGCGCAATAAGAAAATGTGAATCTTTTGTCCAAATTTGATTTGCAGAGCCTTGTTGTTATGAGGTACTTGACTATGATAGTTTATTCCATACAAATTTTGAGAGATATTATTAACTGTTATTTATACTATTATACCTAATAACTATGAACTAATATTAACGATTATTATAATATGAACTACTATTAACTATATTTATATTCAAATATCATTATTAGTCTGGATAATGCCTCACATTTATGTACACCTTTTTAGAATTTTACTTCAACGGATCAGTTTATGGTCAACTCAAGTTTATAGAAAGTGATAAGTAGCGTCACGAAATTTGCTGCTGATTATCCTGAGGAAATAGAGATATTTGCTGATACCATAAAAATATTTTGGAATTAGGTTATGGAATATATTTCCAACATTACTAATTAATTTAGTTAAGCAATTTTATGCCTTAAGACCATAATTTGATCTAACGTGCTGGCTATCTATTAAAAATAAAGAGATAATATGTTCAATGACAAGTAAAACGGACGTTTGTGCATGGAATAGAACAACTTTTTTAAAATTTAAAAAATGTAAGTATTATTTATTATTCTCTTCCATATTTTTAAATACGATTTTGGTTCACTATTTTGAAAAAAATTACTTCTAATTTAAAAAAAAACAAAAAGTTCACATTTTCAATTCCACATTTGTTTCAAACAGTTCCAAAACATTTTAAAAACAATTCCACTATTTCTGTAAATATAAAAAATCCATTAAATGAAGCAACACAGCCACATACCAGCACCAAAAGAAGTAATTATAAATAATAGAAAAAATAATCAAATTAATTAATGAATGAATTTCGTATGATTATTATTACAAGAAAATTAATCCATAATGTATACCCTTTGGGATTTAAATCTGGATATGTATTTTTTCAAAACATGTGAATCAGTGATTTTTCAGGACTAGTCAAACATTTAAGAATTACAAATATATAAGTGTACCGGATTTCGGAGCGTTGAAACACAAAACAAAAATGTGCACGTTGACTGCACATGCCAGTGCAACAATGTTTCTAGTGATACACAGAATGTTCAATACTTTTCGAAAATAATAGCACTTAAATTAAACGATACTTAGATGTAAACAGTTAATCCTTTTTCATTCTGTAGTATCAAGAGCAACGCTTCGCACCTCAGGACAAAATTGCTACTATCAACATCGCATGCCACCGCCAACGATATAGTGATTTGCAACCCATCGTCCCCGCCATTGCCGTGCCCGCGTCCACGGCCATCGCTCTCACCAGCGCTATGGGCGCTCGCGGGCTGGTGGGTGAGCAAAGGGCTTCCCTTACAAACACAAACACGCGGCCGTGAAGTCTGCGGGTTCTGCTGACGCGGACAATGTTTGAAATTCAAATCACCCCGGCGGCGGCGGTGGCGGCGAGCTGCGGTGGCGGGGCCCAGCCCGGCCCGGCCCGGCCCGGCCCGCGCGCATACAATGTCACTTTTAGCCAGCCCGTGTCCGCCCTATCCGGCCCTCCAATCCGATCATTTAAACACACGGCCCGCCCTGGAGCGTGTGGGCCGGCCCGCAGCGGGCTTCTGGGCCCGTGGAGACGGCGATGGCAAAGCGGGGGCTGAGAATGAGGAGGCCAGAGGAGAAGGCAGGCGGCTGCGATCGGAGAAAGGTAACGGAAGGGGAGAAAGCGGCTACGACAGAGGTTTTATGGGTGTGGGTGAGCTATGTTGCGAGTCTTGTAAAATTTAACTGCAGCAATTTCTTGTGTAAAGAATCACTATTATTATCATTATTATTATTATTATTATTATTATTATTATTATTATTATTATTATTATTATTATTATTATTATTATTGTTATTTAGTTTTTTAATCCTAGGTAAATAAGCAAGAAAAAGATTTGATGACGAATCCTGTTATAATGGATTTTAAACAGATCGAAAAAGTCACAATGCGATGTCAAGTGCTTTGAAATCTGAAAATTCTAAGAAGATGTCATCTACTGAGCAGAGGGTAAGATTGTAATTCCCGTGTAAACGATTAAGACCACTCGAGAACATGTCGTTGAAGACCAGCAAAAAGCCTTCACCACACAGTTATGACTATTATTACTATTATTATTATTATTATTATTATTATTATTATTATTATTATTATTTAGTTTATTGAACCTAGGTAAATAAGGAGGAAAATTATTTGGTGACGAATCCAGTTATCATGGATTTTAAACAGATCGAGAAAGTCACAATGCGATGTCAAGTGCTTTTTTAAAATGTGAATACTATAACAAGATAACATCTACTGAGCAGAGGATAAGACTGAGTAACCGATTAACTCGAGAAGAAGCTAGTAAAGATCAGCAAGAGGTCCCCGTCAGACAGGGCTTATTCCTCGATGAAATGCGCTGTACAAAGGAAGTTCCGATCTGAGCCGGGGGAGGGGGGAGGAGCGAAGCGCGATCTGAGCAAACGTTGCATGTTAAGTAGGACCCTCCGCGGCCCTCACACGTCGTCGGTCGGCGCGGCCGCCAAGAAAGGGAGATGCAGGAGCAGGCGGGAGAGGTGTAGTGGTGCTGGACGGGAGATGCACAGGGACGGAGGAGGAGATGGGAGCTTGAAGGGTGGAGCGGGGCGGGGCAGGGCGGCGCTGGTGCGGTGTGGGGCGGAGTTTGGGATGGCGGGGAGGGGCGGGAGAGGCGCGTGAACAGGGCAGCGTTTTTCTAGACGGGAGTTGGGCGGATGCGTGATGGGAGCGGAGCAGGGCTGAAGCAGGACAAGAGAAGAGCGGGGCGGGGTGGTGTGGAGCGGAGCTTGTTGAGGCGGTGAGGGACGAGAGAGACGCGGAAACAGGACTTTGCTAGACGAAAGCGGG
The DNA here is from genome assembly GCA_011170035.1 of Teleogryllus occipitalis. Lineage (NCBI taxonomy): Eukaryota > Metazoa > Arthropoda > Insecta > Orthoptera > Gryllidae > Teleogryllus > Teleogryllus occipitalis. The sequence continues at coordinate 23,920 of BLKR01006699.1, read as the reverse complement.
TGGGACTGGAGCAGGGCTGGAGCAGGGCAAGAGCAGAGAGGGTCGTGACGGGGCTGCGGCGGTGTGGAGCGGAGTTTGGTGGGAAGGACAGGGTGGGGCGGGAGAGGTGTGGGAACAGGGTGCGGTTTTGCTAAACTGAGATTGAGCGCAAGTGGTATGGAAAGGGGCTGGAGCAGGCGATGAGCGGAGTGGGGCGGAGAGGGGCGGGGCTGGTGCGGTGTGGGGCGGAGCTTGGGGAGGCGTGGCGGGGCGGGAGTGGTGTGGGAACAGGGTGCGGTTTTGCTAGACTGAGGCTGGGCGGGAGCGGTGTCGGACGGGGCTGGAGCAGGGTTGAAGCGTAGCGGGGCGGGAGCGGGATGGGGCGGTGCTGAGCGGAAGCATGGCGGCAGCGGGGAGAGAGCGGGATGGGGCTGCAGCGGGATATGTGGCGGGAAGAGCGCAGTGGGGCGGGATTGGCGCTGGAACGGTGCAGGTTTTGCTATTGTACGCGCATTTTCTTGAGCCCGGGAATACCTACCTCCACCGCTTTGGCAATATTGGTAATTAAGAATAAATGATAGCAATGGGCATTGTGGACAAAATATGACAACCAGAAATGTCCACTCCCATCTAATAGAAACTATTTTGCATCCAAAAACGAACTACAAATTTGATATAAAATTCCTTGCCAAAAAAACAGCAACAAAAAACACCCCACTCCTCGCGCAACGAGCGAAGCGAGAGCTTACGAAAACGTGCGCGGATAATACAATGAGAGCGGGGCGGAGGCGGCGTGGGAGCGGGACGTGGCTGGAGCGGGGTGTGGCGGGAGGGGCGCGGCGGAACGGGAATGGTGTGGGAAGGGTGCAGGGTTTTGCTATTACACAATGAGTGCGGGGCGGGGCAGGGCTAGAGTAGTGCAGGAGCGTGGCGCCGGGGGGCGGGGCGGGGCGGGGCGGGGCGGGGCGGGAACGTGGCGCGGGGGCCGTGGCGTCGGTGGGGCCTCTGCCAACTGCCACGGGGAAGCTTGCGGACGTTTGCGCCGCGCCGGTGTCTGACGCTGAAGTTGCTTAATTCGGGCTGTCCGAGAGCAACGCTCGCTCGCCGAACTCCGCGCCAGGGCGGGGCGGGGCGGGGCCGCGCGAGGCACGTGTGGATTTTCCAGCGCTCGGGGAACCTGTTGACCGCGCCCACTCAGGCTTCGGAGTCGCTGTCCACGCCGCCCTGCCGATTTGCTGGGCTGCCAAGGGGTTTTCGTTGTGTGTTGAGTGCGTGTCAGAGATTTCAATGTACAGTCGACTCTAGTTATAGTGAACTTTGGGTGACTAACTGTTGTGGTTCACTATATCCGATGATGTTAAAATGAAATTGAATTTCTCCACAAAGATCGATTTTATTAATGTAGAGATACCGCAAAATTCATTAACAGCACAAACTGAAAATTTCAATATCGTTATTTGTCCTTACAAAATCAATTATTTTCAATTGTTTCCTTTGCACATTTTTCATTATAAATTTCTCTAGGTCCTTCTCTAGAGTTTGTGCTCTCTCGATACTTGATTCCATATTGTGCTCTGTCTCTAAGTTTCGAAATGCGGTGTTCATACCTTTCAATGCCTCTTGCACTGTTGGAACACCGTCCCACTCTCCGAAGGCCCTTCAACTTGCCTAATAACATACAAGATCAAATTAATTTCCAGGACTTATTTCCTACGTTCGGTTCTCTCGGCTACTTCGGTTCTCACAGACGATGTCCTTTTAGTAATGCAATGATTGCCCAGTCGGCTGGTTAAAAAAGGGGGGTTTACCTGGAAAAAGGTCATAAAATGTTTTCTTTGGATATGTTGTAGGCTCTACTTAAAACCCCAAGTTTCCAACCTTCCAGACCCTGTGATACCTCCGGAAGGCCCGAAAAAACGATATTTTTTTTCTGACTTTTCGATTTTTTCTATAACTCTTTAACCTTACGTTCTGTAGAAAAATGATTCAAATAAGGTGTGAAGAGGATACAACTTCTCTAAATTTTGGTGATACATTTTTTTCGAAACCAACTATCATGTGACCTGTTGCTTTTCATAAAAAGCTATTTTTAATTTTTCCAAAATGTCCAAAAATACAAATGATTGTGATATTATAATCAAAGTATATTAAATATAATAAATAATAATATTAAATGTAATAATTATCTCACCTTCAGTGTAAGCGTTGCCCCACAAATGTACCGATTACCGGATATATGAGTATCGGTATTCAACAAATTGACAGATGTGTGTGTGTGTGTTCGCTCCTGCTTAACGTGAGAACAATGCCATTTTTACAATAGAATGTAAACGTTTTCAAATTTGATATGTTCACGGCCGGAAAAAGCGTGTTCGGCCACTGTCGACTAGTCAGTGTGCCAAAACGACAGTTCCTTTTGTGATCGGAGAGATGGGTATTAATGCTTCTTTCAGTGGTCCCGACATCAGATCGAAACAAGTTGCGCAGCTGTTGTTGGCTTGAAAAAGGTCTCTATGTCGTGTCTGGAAACCGAATTTCCTATAAACTACGGTTGTCCAGCCCGGGAGGTAATTTGAACATCAGTGATGTCAATCTCCGTGTTATTTCCGGTATTTTACTATTTTTAAAGTCGTACCGATAAACACAACTTTAATGTAACTACGTACAGTGTTAAATCTATCAATTTTCATTATTCGTACTTCATTATTCATTTTTCAGTATGAAATACAATTATTAATATCACAGATCTTTGGGGGAATAATTTTGTTTACATTCGCAACCAACGGACAAAGTCCTTCAAAACTCTGATTCAACAGGTTTATTAGTTGTATATAACGTAAATAAAAGTATTTGTTACTAGGAAAAAACGTTTTAAATTCTCTTTAAACGTTCGACTAGGAAACTTCTAGCTCGTTAGCGCGTAGCTCCCCCCTCACCAAATAAATTTGGTTAAATAGTGAGGGGTGGTGTCTACAAGAGATAAATTTGCCTTTTAACTCCCTCGAGTTTCAAGAAAAAAGCCAACAAGACAAAAAAATGCACATTTCTCAATTCTGTATATACTATTATTTACTTCTGCGTATTTGTTGTTTCAGTGTTAGCTTTCTTTTGCATACGTCGGAACTACAGTCACGAAGCTAGATTCCCTTTACTTTGCGCAAATCACACTGTTTCCACTAAATTAATTCATATTGTATTTAAATAAGGTAATAAAGAACACTTGTTTCTCCGAAATTGTATCACTCGCTGGAAAAGTGACAAAGGGATAAATTTAATAGCTAAATACATGACTGACTTAAAAAGCGTGAGAGAATAACGGAAGAATACGATGTTCAACCCAACTAGAGTTGTCGTACATCTTTGTAAAATAAATGGAATAAACGATTTACTCCCAGCATGTCTGCAATATTTTAATTTTCTCAAACTTTTATTTTTTTAATTTTCTAAGGAAATATTTCGTGTATATTGTGTGAAAAAATTTATTATAAAAGAATAGAAAAGGTAAATAGAGAAGTAGTATAAATATAACATAAATAACAAATTTTAAATTAGTAAAATCCAAACTACAGCAATAAACAAATCCAGGTTTGACGAAATTTTAAGTGTTTCGTTGGCTTGATTTTCTGAATTTTTATAAATAATTTTCTCGCTATGCCTCCTCGATTTCCAGGTCATCAAAATACATATCATCTTCTGAAGACGCTTCTTGGTATTGTTGATACTCTGATATTAAATCATTAAGGTTTGATTCCGCTTCTGTGAATTCCAACTCGTCCATTCCTTCGCCTATATACCAATGCAAGAAAGCTTTTCGCCGAAACATCATGCTAAATTGTTCGCATACTCGACGGAACAGCTCTTGTATGGCTGTGGAGTTGGCGATGAATGTGGCAGACATTTTCATTCCGCGAGGGGGAATATCGCAGACGGCAGTTTTCACGTTATTGGGGATCCATTCCACAAAGAACTTGCTGTTCTTGTTTTGAACATTCATCATTTGATCGTCGATTTCCTTCATTGACATTTTTCCGCGAAACACGGTCGCCACGGTCAAGTATTTCCCGTTCCTGGGATCACAAGCAGCCATCATGTTTCTTGCATCGAACATTTGCTGCGTTAGTTCGGACACTGTGATAATCGCGTAGGGTTGGTTACCACGAGCTGTCAAAGGGGCGTAACCTGGCATGAAGAAGTGGAGGCGAGGGAATGGGACCATGTTGACAGCTAATTTTCGAAGATCTGCATTCAGTTGGCCAGGAAACCGCAAGCAGGTTGTGATGCCGGACATAACGATAGACACTATGTGGTTCAGGTCTCCGTAACTTGGTTGGGCAAGTTTGAGAGTTCGGAAGCAAATGTCGTAGAGAGCTTCATTATCTATGCAGAATGTTTCGTCAGTGTTTTCCGTTAGTTGATGGACCGACAACGTTGCATTGTATGGCTCGACAACTGTGTCGGATACCTGCAAGAAGGAAGACACTTGGTAAGAAAACAATTTGGAAATACAAATCATAAAAATTGACGAAATCAGCGTAAATCTAGTTTCCTAGAATTATTCATGCACATTCTTTTATGTGTGAGGATATTTTATTGTTACTTTATTTTCTTCTGGAATATGAACTTTGAGATGAAAAGTTTCTGATCATTTTAACTTCACCTTTCAAGTATGCATAGATACGGATGCTGCAGATAATTAAAATCAAATTTCATAGGAATTCAAGAAACTCCATTATGAATTACGAAACTAATATTGAACTACTAAGATAAATTTCGAATAAATAATTGCATGGAATTTAATATTATTTTGGCATGTAAATTACAATTTATTTTGACGAAAAAGAATAATTGGATAGTAATGAACTTTCAGAAGTTTATAACATACATTATGATATTCAGTATTTAACATATTTGTAAACATGGCCAACAATGCGATAAAATTGTAAAATTGAAATGACTATCCAGATTATAAGAATGCCTTATTCAAAAACTGAATTGCAGATTTTATTTAGCATACCGTGATTAATGTAGTTATATAAGGATAACTTTTGAAATTGGACCCGCAAAAAAATAACTTTTAAAAGTAAGTTTGTTGAAATCTTATAATATATATATTTTATACAGTTTTGTCATAAAAGTTTACTAATGATAAGTTCTAACAAGTCAAAGTGAACAATGAAATAAACATTTATTATAGTTAATAAAGAACGGAAATTATAGAGATTTCTAACAATCGTATAGAAATATTCATATTTAGTCATGAATGCTTATGAAAACTTGCATCAAAATAAACGGAGGCGTTATATTAACAAGTCACTTTATATGGCTTACAGGGAAAAGTTCATATGCATTAATACCAAGAATTTTCATTTCCAATCAGTTATATGCAGAATAATTCACAAATATTACGAAAATTCTGTACACATACGATTAACTCATTTTGCTACTCCTGATTTGCTTTTTCGAAATTTTTATGCATTTATATTTCTAATTATTTTTCTGACGACCGAGATACCTTGTGTAGTTCAGTACGGAAAATTTTAATGTGGGAAGAAAATATTGTTATTTTGACATTCCTACAATATTAATCACATGTCAAAAGTATGGAATGCAAAACCTGCGATTACTCTATTGCATGTAACTAAGTACTCCGTGTTTCTTAAGTTTGAAATATACGTTGATGTGTTTCTTGCATGTGATGACTTATTAATTTCAACCCAGTATGATATTTAAAATATAAACCTTAAATCTGCTGGGAGTACTTGCCAATTGAGTCTCATTTGATGTGTATGTATGTGTACTTTGAAATGCAGTTTTATTTTACAATGTGAAATCCACCTTGTTCCCTGACATGAGAATAATACAATGCTAATAGAAAGTGAGTTGGTCGTTTGCGAGATACAAAGCCGGGGAATCGAAAAAAGTAATGTACGTACTTATATTGGGAAATACAAAGTGTATAAGTACGTTTGCTAACTGACTGAGAAACAAGGGTTCCACCATAGCTGGGTATTCAGAAATGTCCTATTCAGGGCAATCTTGAGGTCTTATTCAGCCTCCTTTCCAAATGAGTACGTATATTTACTGGTTTAATTTGACAGTAAATATGGGCAAATTAGCGTAATGAAGCATGCCACTTTTCAGAACATTATCTATCCACTTCCGAAAACATCGGAAAATATCTCTTGTGACTCGTTACCTGTACAGAGGGCCCTGAAAGGGGGCAAACAAAGGTCGATAAAGACTTATTTTTAACTCCTTTTCTCTTACCGTTGTATGGGAGAACACGATGGATTTCACTATCAAAAATGAATCTGCATTTCAAAGCGCACATAAACACACCTCAAATGAGACTCGATCGGCAATTCCATCGAGCAGATTTAAGAGTAATATTTTAAATATTATACTGGATTAAAGTTAATAAGGAATCACACGCAAGGAACACATCAACGTACATTTCAAACTTAGGATACATAGTTACATGCAATCGGGTAATCACATGTTTTGCATTTCATACCCTTGATTTCCGTTTAATATTGTCCAGTCAACAAATATAGAAGAGGCATATGACCCTAAGGAGGTAGTACTTGCTGTACTACAGGCACGTCAAACCACGCCCGCACAAACTACAACAAATATCGAAGAGCCCTATGACCCTAATCAGGTTGTATATATATACTACAGCTTCGTCAAATCGCGCCCGCACGAGCTACTTACCCACCTGAGAAGCCCGGCGCTCCTAGGGGCGCGGGTAACTTCCCCTGACCGCGCACTAGTTTCCCCTTAAAATCTAGAAAGGGGTGTACACGCGCAAGCTGGAGTGGGGCGAAGCGGTGAGTAGTGGTTTCATTCGAAAATGTTTGCCAGATTTTTTCTATCAACTAACCGATTATTGATTATTACAACACTAATTACTATTCAATGTTTATTTTCATAATAAATTCTCCCTTAAATAAACATCTTTGAAAAATGACAGTAATATGATTGAATGGGGAATTTGTTCCTTATTTTCGTTTTGTGTAGTGTTATTAAATCATTTAGTTATTTATTTTATTTAGCAATAATGTGAAATAAATTTACAAGTCTTTATGAGTCGTTTACGGGGAGACAGCGCTTTTAACAGACAAGAATATTTGTCTGCTATTGTGTATTATTCGTGTTTGTGTATTATTTGATATAAATGGAATATTTTTTGGCTTTAAAGAGAAAATGGAAATTAATATAGCTAAATTTGTGACAATAACTGTCAAGTAACTTTACTCTGACTGCCATGGGCCAGGTATCTAGTGACGCACCACCACTCCGTAGCATTGTACAACCCTTCCTTTTAAATCTCGGGCCAGTTTCTCTAGACGCAGTGCCCACGAGCTCTAGTAATCGTGTTATCTTTCCAGCGACCTTGACATGCCTGCAGAACTAAATGTACAGCGCGTCAGGAAAGCCTCTCCACAATGGCATCTTAGTGCTTGCAACAAACATTATGTTGGTAGCTGCGTGTAACAAAAGAAAACGTAAATATCGCAATCACCACAATCTAAACAGATGCTGGAAGTGTAGTACCCTTAACTTCTTTCCCAGCGATCTGGTTGCTACCAACATAAATACAATAGGAGGCCCTTTCTCGGCCGAGTGCGGAGAGACTTTCCTGGCGCACTATACAATGGGTCAAAAATAGTACAATATGAAATGATTATGTAATGATGGGCATTAATACACGAGTAAAATATTAGATACGAGCGGGTATTGTAAACTTCACACGAATGTATTAATACCCATTACGTCGAGTTTCATACGGTACTTTTACTACGAATTTTGTAAGTTAAACTTTCACATTGAATCGTTTCGTGGCAGTTGACATGCAGGATTCAGCCAAGGGCACCTTGCGGACAGCTCCCTAACCCTACCCTCATCACATCCTGCCGCAGGTGACTGTGGTTATCAATCCGCCTGCGAGGGAATCCTGTGCTAATCAAATAGGATCAAAGTGATATTACGATCAGATTTATTTTTTTGTATTCCAGCATTATAAACGACATTTTCTGTTGCGAGAAATGGTTCATAATTGGGCATTTTACAGCACAAATGATGACGTATTAAATTTTACTGCACGTATGATTGCATCATCACACATTCAGACAATCGGAACATCGGGGAGGAGGAATCGGGGGGAGGTAGAGGTAAACAAAACACCCGACCACCGTTTTCTCGCACAGATGTCAAATATCCAAGACGTCACAAGAAAGTTGTTTCACAAAATTAAGTTCAATTCTCTTAAAAAATTTATAATATTGTCATACAAAAAAATAGCGTATGCCATTCGTTTATGATGTTGCTTTATTGCATTCGTACAAATCTGAAAACTCACTTCAAAAGTCGCTCGTTTTCAAAACATGTACTCCATCATAGCTTAACATTATAAACTAATATCATAAACTACTAATAAATAATATTCCACGAAAAAAAGTACTAATAATAAAATAAATTAAAACTGGCAACCATAGTATAATATCAAATGCAATTTTAATGAACACAATCGATCGAAACATTCACTAGAATGATTCTCAATGATTAATGAAGCCTCAATTCTTGGTTTTTAAACTTCTCTATGATGGGTCAAGAACCTGTATCATAATGAAATCTGTATCGTAATGAGTATCATTATGCAGCTGCCTGCAGCCATCAAATGGCAGCGTTACACAATGGAAGTGAGAAGAAAGCGCTACCTTGGGCGAGGGCATGACGCTGAAGGTGGTGGAGACGCGGTCCGGGTACTCCTCCTTGAGCGTGGACACGAGCAGCGTGCCCAGGCCGGAGCCCGTGCCGCCGCCCAGCGAGTGCGTGAGCTGGAAGCCCTGCAGGCAGTCGCACGCCTCCGTCTCCTTGCGCACCGCGTCCATGGCCGCCGTGATGAGCTCGGCGCCCTCCGTGTAGTGGCCCTTGGCCCAGTTGTTGCCCGCGCCCGACTGCCCGAACACGAAGTTGTCGGGGCGGAAGATGCGGCCGAAGGGCGAGCACCGCACCGAGTCCATGGTGCCGGGCTCCAGGTCCACCAGCACCGCGCGCGGCACGTACCGCTTATCTGCAACATTGATTGATTGATTGATTGATTGATTGATTGATTGATTGATGAGGAATGCCGCGCTTAGGCCATTGGTTCCGTAAGTGTAGTGCACTTTTTTTTAATCGCCGGAGGTGGCAGTGATCATTCCACGTTGGTTGAGAACTACATGGGCTTGCGGCGTTTGCCTCCCACAAAGTATCTCCCACCAGCGGGGTACCGTCCCAGCTAGGACAAGCAGACAATATTGATTGATTGATTGATTGGTGAGGGATGCCGAGCTTAGGCCATTGGTCCCGTAAGTGTAGTGCACGTTTTTTTATCGCCGGAGATGGCTATCATCCCACGTTGGTTGTGAACCACACGGGCTTGCGGCGTTTCCCGCCACAAAGTTTCTCCCACCAGCGGGGTACCATTCCAGCTAGGACAAGCTCGAAGCTCCTGACCGGTTTCCCTACATGTGTGGTAGTGTAGTATATGTTAGTGCAAGTGTTTGTAAGATAGGACAAGAAAGAGGAAGAAGAGATCGCGCGCGGTTCAAGGTCGGTTTCTGAGGGTATTGCTCCGGCATTCGCCTGGAAACACTGAAATCTTCCGATCTAAATAGCCGGACGCTAGAATTCTCCTCCAGAGAGCTACTGAATTCGACCTGGCTATGTAGCTAGGAGTAAAAAATCCTGCCACCGTCCGAACTGGAAGCCTACGACCTCTCGGTCAGAGCCACCTAAGTCTCCTCTCCAGTGGTTGCCTTCGACCCAGCTGTGTAGCGAGTGTCGAAAATCCGCTACTGTCCGAACTGGAATCGTATGACCTCCCGGTCATGGTCACCGCCCAGGCAACAATAATGCTGTATCTGAGCTAAATCAGCTGATCTAAAAGTTCGGGAAACAGACATGTTACTTTCTTCTTCCACCTTGTAACCTGAAAAATGGTTTACATACGCCTTTTTAATTACAAAAGTTTGCATAAACAATTTCCTTAACACATATTTGCATGACCTTTCAAATCTAAGTAGACCCAAAATAATCAATGCAATCAACTGGGTCTCCCAAAGATCTTGAAATGTGTGTACAAAAGAAAGTACTAAAACAAGATTCTTACCAATATTTTTGTAAGAAAAACTGATACAGAATTAAATAAAGTATTTTAAGGACCAGTAATACTGTATCTGAGCTCATATGTAATTTCATAGCTCATCGCAGTTTCTGTAGCTTAATATGTAGCGATCTAATCGCTACATATGAAGCTCTCCATGAAAGCGAGTTAATAAACGTTCATGGCTAGCAGTCATATCCTACCAAAACTCTTCTCGACGAGTGTGTCGAGTTTTGGTAGTAGTTCAACTTCTGACAGAGATCGGGTTTGATTACAGTCAAAAATCCAAGTTTTTGTAACTATGTAGGGTTACGACATTCATTGCGTCAGTAATGGTCACTTAAAGAACAACGTTTGAAGAATATGAAATCAAGGCTTCCCACTTGTTTTAAAAGCGGAACTTACGCCTTTTAGTTCTAAGGTTTAGGACGACAATAATTTAATTTTTTCTCTTATTTCACTTATAAAGAACGAACTGAAAAAATATTATTAATATTGATATTACAATGATGTAACAAACTGGTACTTTTTTCCTTCTTTGTCTCAAACACGATTAAGGGGTTCAAAATATGATTAGCCATATCTAAGTCCAGTATCTAAAAATTTCCAATATACATGTGACTAATTCTAGAACATAATGGGAGTTGGGAAATAAAAAAAGGGCGAATTAAAAATTGGACATATTCAGGCAAGAAATACATATTGAATGAGGTATGCTAGTCGCCCATTGAGTGTCATAGCGATTTTGTACTGTAGCCAAATAATTTTGAGAAAACAACTATGTTCTTATCTGTAGCCACTACTGGTGCTTTCATGCTATTTGTTCGAAAGAGTCTCTCAATCTGCCAATAAATTTTGAAGTTAATTCTCTGCACGTAAGGCTGTAGTTTAGCAACATCACATAGAAGTGATCTGGGCTGTCCGGGTGACGCCGCGTCGAAGGCTGGGGTGCCGACGTTTCGACCGACATATCGCGGTCCTCTTCAGGGCTGTACTGCGCAGTACAGCCCTGAAGAGGACCGCGATATGTCGGTCGAAACGTCGGCACCCCAGCCTTCGACGCGGCGTCACCCGGACAGCCCAGATCATGACTCTGGCCGCGGAAGCCTACGATATCAACATCACATAGAAATAGCAAACTGCATCTTCAAAAAATTAAATAATGAATTAACATTGTAAACCGTACGTCAATTTTGTTTGTAGGTGTCAACACAATTTATTATTTTGAGTACCCATTATTTTAACGAAACTATGACAGATAGGAAAATAATGGATTTGAACATGTTGTGTTGGAACTCTTTGAGCTTTCAGCTCTATCATTTGTGGGTGAATGGAGTTGAAAAACAAATGTGTCAATCTGTTCACTGACATGCTTTTTGTTTCGAAAATATTTCAATGAACTTACCTAATGCTTCATTGTAATACACGTCAATTCTTTCTAGCTGTAAACAAGAATGTCCATGGTATTTTCCTGTTTGATCGATTCCATGTTCTTCTGACAGAACTTCCCAAAACTGAAAAATGGAAAATGTGATATTTAAGGGTACACAGATATCTATGAAGGATTGTTATACTGTATAAAATACCTACCTTGGCACCAATTTGATTGCCACACTGGCCAACCTGAACGTGGACTATTTCACGCATTTTGACTGTAAACTGAAAAAAGAGTAGGATAAATGTTTGAGCTTAATGTTGTCTTCAGAAAATATATTTCTTTTTTTGAACATCGCAGAGAAATCATACTCAATTCATGGTAAAATGTGGCTACACCTGGCAAAACCTACAAATGATCGCAATTCAAAAGGAGAAGAATTGGTAAGAACGAGATTTGTGAGCCCGCTAGCCACAAATACGCCCTGGTAGTAGCGCATAAATTTAGCGATCTGGCTAAATCAATCTCTAAAGGTAAGAGGTTCCAAAACTTGCAGGTATGTTTTGTTAAGAATATTGGTCTGTTTATATAAAATTCACAAATTCATATTTTTCTCTTAAGGTAAGAAAAAAACAATTGATATTGACTGCTCGCTTTAGAAGCAATGGGTGTAAATGAGGGTTAATGGACCCCAAATTAATTTATTAGATTGCACTTTTGCTTTCAAAACTGCTTAAAATGCTCATTAAAATAATTATAATTATCTGAATTTTATCTGCATCATTATTGTTTCAATGTAATTTCTTTATAAAAATTAATGATTCATTTACTTCATTCATTTTCTGAAAAACTGTCAATGGTATTCTCAGAACCTTTGTAAATCACTACTAATTGTCCTCTTCAAGTGGTTATTGGACACAAATTTAAAAGACATGTAAGTTAGCCCCATTTTCTGACTTTGGAGAGATCTTTGAGAGAAAAATATCCTGAACATCATTCGAATCACAAGGGGAAATATATGTAAACGATTAAAATACTATTCAGCATGAAAATCGAAGCATTATTCTAATAATAGTTAATGCTTTGAGATGCTTTTGACTCAGTGGTATGCGTAACATGTACGTGCAACCAATAATCATTTGATAGTGACGAAGCTGTTGACTTTAAGTGCAATTCTGGTTTAATTTTATATATTCACCACTTTGGTTGTTTTCTATCCCCTAAATACGAAGCTTAATTTGATAACTTTTTTTCGTGTATGCATTCTCTGATTGAATTTAATGCAAATAAAATGATATTTCAAGAATCACAATCGGAAAAAGACTTTCAATTAAGATTGGGGCTAGTCTTTCTCACTCTTCATTTTTTATTCGAGTGATTTGTCGCTTTGATATTATAGCGAATAAATTTAAAATCATTGTTTCAAAATATTTAGGCTCCTTTATCTTCATGGTTAGGAATAAAAAAATTGTTATGAATTAAGAACATGATTTCTACAACGCACCAACTACATTGCAGAAATAATGTAAGAGGTTCTTCAATAAAAAATTAAAGGAGTTCAAATTTGGGTTGTTTTTCTTCTAATATCATGCAAAAGTATTCATACACATTGGGGGCATTACGATGAATGTAACGTAATTGTAATGTAAAGTTAAAAAGCATGAGGATATATTTTTGAATCAAAGAGCCCATAATTTATAACTATAAAACACTGTAATACAGGGAAAAGAAGTGATGCACTTACATTTTGATAAAAATTTTGAAAGGAGAGAGGAATTCGAGGAGGCAGCGTCGTTGGCCGAAAGTAAATTAACTGTGTTACATGGCAACGGCAAGACAAATTACATGTTATTGTTATCTTATGTTGTATTCGGAAAGACTTAAAGGAGCCTCCAGGAAACGAAATTATTTTGAGAGATTTCATTCTATAGAGCATACTGATTTTTAGGGAATTTTGCATAAATATTGTTTATAATTAATTGCCAAAAAGATAAGTAGAAGAAAAATTGGTAGCATGAGGTGAAAAACAACCTCGGTAGAATAATCTGGTGAACGGATCTGGGTACGATAATATTTCTAAAATTTTCTAATTTTATTAAACTGAGTAAATTCCCTAAAACACAGGTAATTAAGCCATATTTATTTTAAAACTTTCCTTTATGTCTATCTTCTCTGAAATCAGAAAAATCAGAAGTTTTATGAAATCAGTCGAATTTATTTTTGTGATGCTTTGGTTCCAATTTTTTTAATAATAATAATAATAATAATAATAATAATAATAATAATAATAATAATAATAATAATAATGATAAATTAAAATTTTATAGCTTCACATCCTTACAAGGGAACATTAATACAAATTTACACATTTTATTACAAACAGAACATTATTACAGTTAATATTAAACAGAACAGTTTATTACTTGAGTTGTCTATTTCAAAACGCATTTTGCCTACAAAATTCCGATTGGGCGGGTTTCTTATGCTCAACCATATGTTTGGTGTTAAAATACACGCAATATTTTATTTTTACTTTAAATACCTTTAATACTAAATACTATTTCAAAAATCGTCAATTCCATGACTAAGTTTGTGGCATTATGCCCACCGAGAAAAATATAATATATCTTCGTCATAATATTTTCTCATACTAGTTTTATATTTCAGGTCCGCTATAAATTGTACTCTAAATATGTTGCTGAACTCGGGTTTTGTCACAACTAAGCTAAATGAAGATTATTATGCTGATTTTTTATGAAATTCTCCTTCAAAGTAATAAATAAATCATTGTTTTATAGTGGAAACGAGAGAAATTATTTTCATACCATTTATTTCAAAACGAAATCATATTGTTACACTTTTAAAATTTACAAAGGCGTGATCTAACATCGTCAAATCCCAGAAAATATATATCTACATTAGAAAGAAAGATATTGCGAATTAAGATTATGATCAGAATACTTCTGCTATATAATAATTTTATAAATAATAATTCTGACTGAAGGGTTTGAGACCATTCTACTAGTAAGTGATGGTTGTGGAGGAAAAAGTGAAACTTCCATAATTATTTGAATCACTTAGGCATGGTTATCAAAAGATACTTACGATTAGATAAACACTATTACCCAATTGTATCATATAATAATACTACTAATTCATTCCCCACAGAAGTAAAATTACTTTTGGTGCTAAAACAACACAGACTTTCTCGTAATATTGGTAACGGATTGTAATATTATGCGAGTACTTGGTACAGACAAACTGGAGAATTCCACTTCCTATATGGAGCAAATTACTTCCTCTAACACTTCGATACCCAGAATTCACGTTTTGTAGGTCCTTAATGCAGAAAAATTGATTGACCGCAAAACGTCGGCCCGTCCGTCCGAACGACTATCTGTGAAAAACTCTAGCGTATAATATATGAAGGCTATTCTCCAAAATTGATATTCCCAATTGTTCTGACAGATGACCTGAGGAATATTTTGAATTTGGGGGTTACTTTAAATGAAGTTCTTTATATGAAAACTTTATTAGACGTCATTTGAAGCACTTGTACTCAAAAATGCATTAATGTGTACAAATTGCCGGTAATGTAAATATTAATGATGGGCGAGATATTTATAAATAGATTTGAGCATTAAAAAAAGAATACAGAAAACTTGCATTTATGTCAAACGTTGCGTTCACGGGTTACAAGAAAACATTTGGAGTAGTTTTTAAGAAAATCGTGCTTTTACAATTGCCTTTATTTCACGCAGAATTACTCGAAAACTATTCATATTTTGAGAAATATTGATTTGTCTTCAATTGAAGATCTAATTTTCAAGAAAAAATTTTATTCAGAGAAAAATCCGTATCTTCAATAATGCTGTTGTAGGCAGATGCCGAACAAAGTTTAAACTTTTGCAATTTTCGAAACTTCAGGTATTTTAACTAAACCGTTGCGTCAGATATTTGCGTGTCATTATGCTATACGAGGACAGACTTTAACACAAAAAATGCTGGCAATTTGAGAAAAAAATTGAAAGCGTCCTCCAAGCTTTATATAAAGTAGCGCCAAAAATTTAAACGTTGGTTGCAAATTCAAGGGACCGTGACTTAAGCCGTAACGAATAGGGAACATCAGTTTTAGTGAAAATCCTGCTTACAGTTTACCCACTAAAGATGGTCAGTCAGACAGACGTTTTGATGTCTACCTATTTTTTGGTATTAACCACAAAATGTGGATTATGAGTACAGAAAGTATTCGTGAATGTAATTTGCTACATGAAGGAACAGGAATTATCCACTTTTTCTTTATTAGCAACCTACTACATGAAGTTTTCTCCCGAAAAATTGTCGTGTTTCGCTGAAGCATTACATAACGTTCTCTATACTACGTATGTAGTATGAGAGGAAGTAAAAATTCTGTTTCTGAACCCACAAAAACTGTTCATGGAAATTAAAATATCAACTACCTCTATAATAACTTCACATATTGTGTATACGTGAAATAAAATGCCTTTTAATAAATTCAAGAATTTCACACATTAAACACACATTAAAGAATATTTATTTATAATTAATAAGTTGTCACTTTCGATGATGGACACACTGATGTCAATAATAATTATTATTGACGATTGATAATCGAAAGGTGGCTTATCGAATTTTGCTTCATTTGTAACATTTGATATATTTGCTTCCCTCGCACTTAAAGGTCAATAAAATTGTTTTTGGAGGTAGGCATAGTTTATTAAAAGACACTATTTAAGTTAATGTTGCTTTCAAAACTAGTGTATGTTAAAGGAAAATGTACACAACACGAACACATTTTACCCTGAAACTACACTAGTGCTACAGCAGCACAGTCTTTTCCGCATTATTTTTAACTTTAAAAATTTTTAAAAATTCAGTTTTCAACGAAAATAAAACCTGCACCATTTTTATCAGTCTTTTCTCTACCCGTAGAAAAAATTAAAGAAAAAAATTAGAGCTGTATCCCAAAAAGGGTATAAAATGCATTAATTTCAAACACAAAAACGAAAACTACTATTATTTTAAAAAACATGTATATGAACGTTGAAAGAACTAATTTTTAAAACAGATTTTAATAAAGATATTGTTAGCATAATCGTTGATTGTTTGGTATGAAGGACTCATTCTGACTACGCAGCGTGTTAGTGGAAGTTATTTACTGCATATCCGAGCAAGATGTATTCAGTTTCCGTTAGAACAACCCGCCAATACGATTATTTCTATCGAATACTCGCCGATATCTGCCACAGTAACATACATCCCCATTGCTTCGTAAGAAGTGTAATAACCCCCCTATCATAATCGCTGTTGACTCGGCTAGCCATGACGAGGGACGAGGATTATTAATTAACTTTGAACTACCTTTCTGACTTCGTGGGAAGGAACAAGGTAAACACACATGTATTACAAAAAGGAAAGATTCACATTCTTTGGATCCATTTCAGCATAATTTGGCAAATCAAAGCGTGATGCACACACAGCTAATGCGCAGCTCTCATAGGAAGAGACGAATACTAACGAACGAAAAGAATGCCAATTTTGGAGAAAATGTAAATGGTTTAGGCGCTAGTGTTGACTGCAGAGACACAGACCGACTAAGAGATACACAGGCAAACCTTTTGCCATAAACCTATTTTTCCGGTATCAAAGACTACTACGTAAGTTGTAAAAATAATAACGTCACAGCTGAGGGAGAGCATAGTCAGTCCTCGATACATTTGAACTTTTTCCAAGGCGACTGAAAGATTCTATCACTTGAGCACTTATATAAAAGTAAAAGACGTACATTGGCTAGAACCTATTCCGCAATTCCAGGCAATGCCACGTTGCCTGCAAATTGCTCTTTAACTTTCTCTCGAGAAAGGGAATTATTATAAATAAGTCAAGTGGCACCCAAGTTACAGGAGCAACAAGCTACAATTTGAGTATTGGGTTGCAAAATGCATCTCTAAGCAAGTGAAATCGTGAAAAAACTCTCCAAATATCATTGCGAAAGAAGTTATTATCAATCCCGACAAGCTGGAGGACGTCAAAAAAACTTTTGAAGAACCACTACAGAGAGAAGTGGATGATGAATGGACTGTTAACTTTTCACAAGCAGCTTTGGGTTGACCAAGGCGAACTTTTAGAAAAAGAGATCTTTGAAGAACATGGAAAAGACGAAATCGGGGAAATCCCGAAAGATAAATATGTTTCATTTACCCAGCAGATAAAACAGCAACTATTCAATAAATTATTCTACATTAAATGGTTCTGATCGTATTAATTTTAAAATAATATAAAAAAGACTCTTCCCAGCTGCTACCTATCGGTGCCAAAACGACACTTCTTCACATTTTCCCAATTTTTCAGTCCCCTAAAAGTAACTAAAATATATCTTTGATATAATTAAAGAAGACTAAAACATAGTCCTATATCCAAAGTTTTATTGAAATGTATTTAACCGCTTTTAGAGAAAATGTCGTTTGAGGGCTTCTGAGAAAGTACAATTTTGAGCTAATTTTCATAATAACATTTTTTAGGTTTCGAGAAACTACATAAAAATAATTTCAAGTGTTGTGATCACAGATGAAATAATGTATAGAAAATAACCATTATGCAAATATTAAGAATGTAAGATATATTTTAAAAAAAGTATCTGTTTGTAAATTTTGGAAAACAAAAATTCTAAATATGTCATGTAATTCAGTGTAGTTCACATAGATCTATTACATGGTTAAAGAAACCAATTAGAGTCGACGTGAGAGGAAATGTCGTTTGGACTTTTCTGAAAATGCGCTATTTTAATTTCACCGATAACTTTCCAGTTCTTGATAAACTCCATAAGAAATCATTTGAAGCATTTGTACTCACAAATACAATAAACTATCAAATATCCTCTTTAAAGATTTAATTCTGAAAAAAAAATTATGCAGAAGAAAAACATCAGTCTTGAATACGTAGTTGTAGGAAGACGACGAAAAGAAATTGAACTATTGATATTTAAAAAAAATCAGATTATTAAAATGAAACTGATACTTATCTTATTTTTTCATCATGGGATCATACAAAATCCATAGGGGATTCTTATTAGTCGACTCCGAAATACTTGATGAAAAGATGACACTAATTGTAGGAAAGGGCTTATAAGGGTATTAGTAAAAACACTCATTTACGATCTTTTAGAAAAAGTAAGAGAAATGTAAAGTCCCTAACTTGCTTTTTAAATTCAGCATTTGAATCGATGGTTAAATTATCTATTTCGTGACGTTTTTTGTACTTACAATTTTCTTACTCTTTTGATTACTTTTCTAAAACACATTGCTCCCAGTCCATTTAGAATCATGCAATAAGCTCGTCAAGAGTAGAGCAATTAATGATTACAAAAAAATGAAACTTTTGTATGATTATTCATTACAAATTAAATAAATTTCGTGTAAACTATTAGGATGAACTACAGCAACAATAGGAACATAAAATAATTATATGGTGAGTGATAAAAAATGTAAATGTTAAGAAAGGCAGTGTGATTAATAAGGGAAAATAGTTTAATTAGTGGCGAGTAGAATATCGTATGGACACGTGAGTATTTATTTAATTTACTAAGAGAATCCAAGGATTGATAGTCAAGGAATAACTTAATAGAATTCTTGGGCGGTAGTAGCCAATGAGAAATGAAAATGCTGCAAGGAAGGCGTGATCCGGCGTGATGAACTAAAGAGAAACGCAATTAGGTACTACATTGCGCATCATATGTGGGAGAAAAATAGTAAGTGTTATAAACAGACAGGAAGAATAGATTTCTTCTCCGTGACGATTGGATGGTAATGGAGGGTTCCCCGAGGTAGGGTAAATTGTTGATGGTAGAAATGTTGTCATTGTAACAAAGAATAAACCAGGCATGAAAAAGAAGAAGATGCTACAATAGGGTTTGACTAAGCTGGAAATGGAAATTTAGAATAAACGCGAGAGTAAGGACCAATGTTGCTGAGGACCTCACAAACAGGAAAGTTAATAAATTGGTCATATAAATCTGAGTAATGTGAGAAGACGAAGATTTGGAATAGATTTAAATAAATTTTCAATTAAAATAATAATAGGTAATAGCTATGCATGTAAGTGGAGAGTAACGGGAAATAATAATGACAGGGTTATTATTATTATTATTATTACTATTATTATTATTATTATTATTATTATTATTATTATTATTATTATTATTATTATTATTAGTCATGATAAGGCAAATTCCCGGATCCTAAATAAAGAAGTAAATATTTCTTAATAACGTAAATGTTCGTATCCGAAAATTTGTATCGACGGTCTTGTCAAAACCGCAAACAAAGTTTATCAGGATGGATCTACCTCGGTATATAAAGAGGGCAATTGTAATGGTAAATTATGAAATAGAATATCGAAGAATAAAACTAGTGTATTGTCGATAAAATTAATTGTCGAGTAGTACGAAGAAAATCTGCCAGATTTGAAAATATCAATGCAATTTTAAATGGGTCAGTGAATTTTTATGTTAAAAAAATCACTATGTATTGTCGCTAGAATAATACGGTCAATTTGTAGTTCTAATAGTAGTTGTAAAACAGTACTTATGTAGTCTGCAGGACCCAAATGAACAATACTGGCTCAAGATAGGACGAAGTGGAAGTAGTACATCTTACACGTATAAACAAGAAAAATTGTAAATATGTCTAACCACGCAAATGTCATTAGGACTCATTATACCTGCAAATTAACATCCAGAATTTAAATCATTACTAGAAGATAAAATTTTAAAACTGCATTGAAATTTCAAGAGTAAAACAAGAACAGAAACACATGTACAAGAACAAGGATTGTAATCCGAACTTAAAGGCAACCCTTGTAGAATTTAACTATATTAGGAGGTCAACTGCCGGTTACGGGACATTTAATGGCTAAAAATAAAAAATTAAATTAAATTGATGTCGTTTAATGTAAACAAATGGACATTTAAATGCATTAGAAAAGTCGAATATGAAACAACAAAGCGAACTGCTCACGTGCCTTTCCTACCGACGACATGCCAATGCAGAGAGTCGAGAAATTCCGAGCGCCAAACCGGGAGCGGTGACTCAGTGCATCAATTGATTTCACTGCAGCGCCTCTGACCGGGTGGTCCTAGGTTCGAGTCCCGGCGGCGGCAGGATTTTCGACACTAGCTTTTCAACTAGGTCGAATTCAGTATGGAGGAGAATTCTGACGGCCGGCTGCTTTGATCGGTGGTTTTCCGTGGTTGCTCCGATCGACACCCAGTGAATGCCGGAGCAGCACCCTAACAAACGGGCTATGGACCCCGCGCGATCTTTTCTTCCTCTTCCTTGTCCTCTCTTCACCCCTTACACTCACACCTATACTAACATGCACTACACTACCACACAAGCCGGCAGACCGTTCGGAGACTTAGAGCTTGTCCCGGCTGGGAGGGGGTGTCTCGCTGGCGGGAGATACCTGGTTGGGAAAACCCCGTTAACTGACGGTAGGTCGGGACCGGATCTGGCCATCCACCGCCACGTCCCGAGTAAAAACACGCACTACTTTTATGGAACTAATGATCATAGTTCACTAAAAATCACTCAATCAATCGGAGGAATCACTAAAAATCAATCAATCAATCAACCGAGCGCCAAGGTTTCGACTCGCATCGCCCTACGTTCCTCCCTTCCTTTCCCATGCCCTTCTTGCGCGCCGTGGCCCCCTCGCCAGTCGATGATGACAAACGCGTCCCTCGCCTGCCACGCCCCCGTCCCGCCCCGCCCCGCCACGCTACGCGTCGTTCCGCGCCGGCGTGTAACATTACCTGTAAGCCCATTTAAAGGGCAGCGCCAGCGCCGCCGGCTGGGCCAGGAAGGGGAGGAGGAGTGGGGGGGGGTGACGGGCGCGCAGGAGAAAGGCGCATCTCGTTTCACAGCCTCTGCGCTGAGCCCCAGGGGTGCCGAATACATGGGCCGCAGCTGGGCTCCGTCTCACTCGCGGATACGCACAATCTGATGATGGACCATTGCATATCACGGACGTCGCTTTAAAGACGTGGCACTCAATGATGATTTCATATAAATATTGTACTTTGATTAAATTTTAAAGAAATTGATTGATTGATTGATTTTTTCGTGTTTCCGGGCACGTCAACTGCTTAGGTCATTAGTCCGGTGAGTGTAGTGCATGTTTTTTCTCGGGAGATGGCGGTGATCTTCCCCCGCTGGATGGCGAGATCCGGCGCCGACCTACCGTCGGCTAGTGGGGTTCCCCTTAACCAGGACTCTCCCACCAACGGGGCACCGCCCCAGTCGGGACAAGCTCTGAGCTCCCGACCGGTCTCCCGGAATATGTGGTAGTGTAGTGCATGTTAGTGTAAGTGTGTGTATGTGTAAGAGGAAAGGATAGGACAAGGAAGAGGATGGACAGATCGCGCGCGGTCCGTGGCCCGTTTGGTAGGGTGCTGCTCCGGCATTCGCCTGGTGTTGATCGGAGAAACCACGGAAAACTACCGATCAGAGCAGCCGGCCGCTAGAATTCTCCTCCAGACAGCGACTGAATTCGACCTAGCTGAAAAGCTAGTGTCGAAAATGCTGCCGCCGTCAGGACTCGAACCTAGGACCTCCCGGTTAGAGGCGCTGCAGTGACATCAGTTGATGCACTGAGCAACCGCTACCAGTTTTAAAGAAATCATGTTTCTTAAAAATAAATTAATAATTTTTACTCCACCACAATTTTATTAAGAACAAGTGGACTCTGCACAGATTCGTTATTAATATGCATTAGACTTCTCACACTACTAGTCAAATGATTGTTAATCACATTTTACGCTACAACTTTTAATAGTTGTAAGACTTTCGCAAGTATAGATTTGTTCTATGTCCTCGTTTGGACATGTTTGTCAAGTATCCTATTGTTAAAAAGTTCGCCGTCAAGTTTGGGCATGCATTCGCTATGATACAGTCTTGGAGAAAGTTGATTTTCTTGTTCGAGATAATGTTTAAGTAATAATTCGGGCCGATTTTAGAATTGCGGGGTAGAATATGCAGCGAAGTTGCGCTTAATACATGAGGGTGCGGCAGGTTGCATAGAGCTTCTGTTCAGGGATTCTTGAGTCATCATAAACTCATAAATCATAATCGACAACGCCCCCATTGCCACCTACGTGCAACAGACATACGTGCATTCCCATTGTACTACATCTATAACCTCCGAGCAAAAGCAAACAATAAGTTAACAAAGTTTTAACATAACTGATGTAAAGTACGGCAGTGCATAAAATACGAACATACGAACAAACATTGACTTTTATACATATTGGAATCCGTATTCTGTAAGCAATTCAAAACACTCAGGTGATTTTAAAAAAAATGCAAGAAACCAATAGTTTCCATGTAGTTACCTGTATTATTAATTTCGTGTGCGCGCATAAATTGAGAGAAAATTAATCATCCCTTCACCACATGAAAGGTGTTAATAATTTCATTACAAACTCACAAACACTAGAAATATCTAAAAACAATGAAACAGATTCAGTTTTTATTAGAAATGTAAATATTTGATTAAGTTATTTATATTCTTATACTGCGCCTATCGGCTTAATTCTAATATTCAGTGCATCTCTACTTACGGCTCTGCTGACGTCATATGACAGCAAGTCTCAGAAGAAGAGTCCGTACCATGAACTACGAGTATTTGCTATTCACATGTTGTGTTATTAAACTGCGGATTTTATTTCATATTTTGGTATGCAAAGAATTGCTATACTGTATAAATACCACACTTTATTATTTCAGTAATAGTGAAGACTGTTTTTGTTAAAATATTTAATTTATTGCAGTATTGTTCTTACTACTTAAGCATTTCATTTATTTTTGAGCAGTGTGCATGCTACTTCTTGGAAAACCATATTGTTTCGTTATGTTAGCAGCATTTTTGGTGTTGCAAGTCTCCAATATTTAACAATTGTTTTCTGAATATCGCATAAACATACTATAAACTTATTGTTATTTATCAAATTATATACCAATATGTGCATTCATGATTATTGAAATTTATAAGTAAATAAATAAAATCTTTATTTGGTGGCGAGACTCAGGTCATTGGGTTTCTTGTTCCGTTTGAAGACTTTCAATATTTAGCGCCAAATGAATAGGAGGCTCTTCAAAGAAAATACGTACTCTGTTAGGGGAAAGAGATTCTCATAAGTGTGACAAGAGTGAAAATGAGTGAGGAGGGAAAATAAAGAAAAGGAATGATCTCACAGCATTTTGGTGAACAATTGTATTATTTTTAAGATAGAAATTAATTAAAAATTAATCACAAATATATCTAGTTCTTATATTTTATCATTCTAAGAGATTTTACCCAAATTTAGTGCAAAACATTTTGTTTCACTCTCTATTTGT
>BLKR01006698.1:0-51977 GCA_011170035.1 Teleogryllus occipitalis | reverse complement strand
AAACTCCCCTTATCTTACTGCTCTTCAGTTACCCTTTGAATCTGTATAATATTCTCTGGAAATAACCAAACAACTCTCGCCAGGAACGAACTCAAAACTTCCAAACTAAACATATACAGACGTAACCACTGAGCTACGGCGCTGTTAAGAGAGCTTCTTTTCAATAAGAAGGTATGTTACTGCTTTGTGGCTACGCTTCCGAAGGAAAGTATTACGCATTCTCTCAAAAGTTTCGATGCGGTATTTTTACACATTGCGACTGTGACTCACTGTGAAATTATTCTACATTAGTACAAGTTTCGATGCGGTATTTTCACACATTGCAAAGAATTTTCGTGACTTTACAACATATCGTGTTGAAAACGTTGTCTGTTTTTGGTCCAGAATCAAAATTTAAATATTCCTTTTCTTCCCTTCTCCACGAGCATTTGGAAACAAAACGTAATATGATGCCCAATGAAATTCCGTTATTTTTAAGCATTTTAAAATATGTTTCTCAAACGTATTATAATTATTTTAACTAGTTTTACCCTGTTCATGCTGCTAACATTTCTTTGAATTTGGAAGTATTTGCTTTGTTTATTAGACTATATAAACCAAAATATAATTCCGAGCCGAGCACTGCACGCCTTAATTCAATGTCCTTGTCTGCGGTTGTCGATGGTTGCAATAGTAGATCATGTTTACTGCCATTCGCATTATCATACTACACCATGGTATCTCAGCGTCCTTTCTTATACTACTCTTCAGTGTTCACATTAGTGGATTCTCCAATTTACTGTAACATACCAAATGTAATACTAACCTTTTTTTTAAAACATAAGAATTCACAAATTGCTTACAGAATTAATCTTTCATTACAGATGCAAATATATTTTATATCCTTTATTTCGATTATTTTTATGCATTTTTTCGGATCATGAGGATCCCGAGGTAAAGTGGGCCATATACAATTTCTTATTGATCTTGTACGTAGCTTCGACAAAACATGAAATAATTAGAAATTTACAATACCTTCTAACCAAATTGTCTTTGTAGTGACAGTGCGCCAACTTCTGTGTGAGATGCGCCGAAGACTCGAGTTACACGTTTCCTTTTGGAAAACGACTCCGGAGTTTTCCGGGAACGTGAAGATGCGCAACGTTGCTTCCGGGTTCTAGAGACCACACTGCGCATGCGCGCGTTCTCTGAAACCCCGGAAAGAATTCGTCAATATTGATTTATTGATTATTCCGTGTTTCCGGGCGAGTCAACTGCTATGGTCATTAATTTCCTAAATGAAATGTATATTTTCATCATGAGAGGTAGGAGTTTTCTTTCTCCGCCAGATGGTGGGATCCTGCGCCAACTTAGATATTCGCGTGGACTTGCTGGGTTTTCCCCTTCCAAGAACCTTTCACTCGCGGGGCACCATCCCATTTGGGACACGTTTTAAACACTCGACTTCTCTTCTGAGATGTGTTGAAGTGTAGTGCTTGTAAAGGGTAACTACGTGTAAGTGATGAGGATAGGACAAGGAAGAGGAAGGAAAGATCGCGCGCGGTCTATGACCCGTGTGTTACGGTACTGCTCTGACATTCGCCTGATGTTAATCGGAGAAACCACGGAAAACTACCCATCAAGCAGCTGGCCGCTGGAATTCTCTTCCAACGGTTGAACTCGACCTAGCTGTCTATCTTGTGTAAAAAATTCTGCCACTGTCGGGACCTAGGTCCTCCCGATCAGAGGCAGAGCAGTGACATCTGTTGATTCCTACGTCACCTCAACCGGTGGGTTCATGAAAAGAAAGCGTGTCGATGGGTTGTAAGCGAATGGACAAGGCATAACGTGCGCTGTCGAAGCTTTTGGCCGGGGGCGGCGCGGGGCGGCGCGGGGCGGCGCGGGGCGGCGCGGGGCGGCGCGGGGCGGCGCGGGGCGGCGCGGGGCGGCGCGGGGCGGCGCGGGGCGGCGCGGGGCGGCGCGGGGCGGCGCGGGGCGGCGCGGAGCGGCGCGGCGCCCACCTGTGGCGGCCAGTGGGCGAACAACGCCCCGGGGCGCCTTTAGCACGAGGCCACCTGCGCCCCGCCCCATACGCCCACTGGGAGGGGGCGTGGGTGAGTAATGATTCCCGGCGTGTCAACTAGTGCGGTCATTAGTCCTGAGCGCATGTTGTATCTCGGGAGGTTGAGGTGTTCCTCGCCGGCTGGATCGTCAGATCCCATGCCGATCCACATGCCGTAGAGAAATTTATCTAAGGAGGGAATTTGACAGATAGGGAAATAAATTAAAGCCGTGTTGGTGGATGGCTTTGCAGGAGGTAGTGTACAATCATTTTGCAAATGATCCATCTGCAAACGAATTTAGTACATGCGCATAACCTGCAATTATGTTGCAGCAATTGACAAGCAGTCGCAGTCAAAGCAGTCCCTTCTTAAAGTAATCTCTCTATAGCACGGTTCATGTATCTCTCCCAATACGGCCCTTCACAGCTGGGAACAGCCCGCAGCTTCCGACCGATCTCGTATCATGTGTGGGAGCATAGCTCTTGCATCATGTGAAAAGAAATTTGGATATGCTACCCGTGGCCAGTTTGTTAGAGTACTTCTTCGGCATATGCGCCTGGTATCAGTGAAGTCAGTGAAACCACAGAAAAGTGCCGATCACAGCAGCCGACCGCTACAATTCTCCTCCATTTCCTGGATTGAATTTGTCCCAACTACTCAGCTAGGGGCTAAACTCCGCCTCCGTCGGGACTCGCAGAGACTCTGAGTGAAGCTCTCGGAGTTAAGCTCGGGGTGAAGCGTTTGTGAACCGGATCGTTTTCATTTCCGTATGTATGACTTTTTTGATCTCACAACTCCCGCGTGACAGACACAAGAGTTAGTTTCTTCTCTGTCCGGAAAGCGTTGCTCCCTAGGCACGGATGCCAGTTGCAACCCTCACGATAGGAATTTCTTCAGGGCAAAACATTGCATGGAAAAATAACTTTATGTTCCTAAACATGTTCATAAAATACGCCTGAATCAGCTTTCACCATGGATAAGATTAAGTGTATCGACAAAAGCAACCGAGTAAGTTTTGCAACCCTTCACTTTCCTAATTTGTACTTTTACTTACTTTTAAATATCCTTTGTAAGTTTTTTATTGGCTCTTCACATTTTCTAATCTCTCTGTAATCTAATATCTTTCTAATCTCTTTTCCTATAATATTTTCGTCCGTTTTGAAATCGTAATGGAAAACATGATTCTAAAAAAATATGCGGACGAGCCTAAAGCCTCTGTGACTTTTAATAAAAATAAATAATGATAATTAACTGTAGAATGTTATTTTTGAAAATTTCTGATACTTTATACAAATAAATAGTGTGTGTAAATAAAATCTTGCTTGTTAATTGCAAAAGGAATCTGGACGAGGGTACAGAAGTTTCACAAAACATTTTAATGAAGAATAAAAGCCAATAACATCTGGACTTTCGTTTCTTACTCTCATTCAACAACTGTGTGGCCTACGGTCTTTTCTGACCTTTATTTTTTATATAAATTGTTACTATTATGTAAAATATCAAAATACATGGACCTTGAGTTTCATATTCTTCATCTCTTCTTTGCACCGTCTCTGCCATTCCATTTATGCTGCCTCTCACTTACCTTGTCTCCTAACTTTTCCACCTTTTTGTATGTCGCTATTTACCGAGTCCTTACCTCCAACCTAGGAATGTCACAGCCAGACCTTTTTTCCATGCGTCCATTACTTCCTCCCTTTCTGTTCTTGTACTCTATGCGATCTTCTTTCTTCTTCTTACAGTAACTCTTGAGTGTATACAGATATTCCAAACCAAAAGTTCTCAGATCTGTGTGAAGTGCAATGTTATAAACAAATGTAACTAACCAGGATTTACTTTATACGTATTTTCTTCTCGTTTCTAATGTGATAAAATATGGTACTTGCAGTATTGTTAAAGTGTTATAAATAAGTGAAATTGATTTCTATGTACATTAAAATTGTAAAATGATATACATAAACAAAGCAGTATGTAAGAGATACAGGGATTAAAAATTAATGGCATTGGATAATGTGTAGATAAATATGGTAATAGTTGAATGATGAAGAAATGACAATAAACACTAAGTTCGTTAGTTTTCCATACTTGCTACTACGACAATTAAATGTACGTAACTTAGCAAAAGGTAACTTACAACAGTGTAAAATGTTAGAAGTAAATGAAACTGACTTCTGTGTGTACAAACCGCATTTTTTGGATGACACTGTGTACATAAATCTGAAAAAGTTTTATTATTACACTTTTACCATTTTGTACACAATACTGTAAGTTAAATGTAGAAATAAATGGACATACCAATTATGTATCCAAAGACAAATTGATGGAGCTAACCCCTGCGAGTATGTATACAAATTTGTTAAGTGTTAGAAATAAATGAAACTCATCACTTTGTACACAAGTAAAGGTAAGAAATGTATGTATACAAATATAAGCAAAAAAGCTAAAGCAATGAAACATACTATTTTGTATAAACATCAATTATGAAGAAAGGTGTAAACGAAAGTTTTTAGTAACAAAGTATACTAGATATTACCTATCTCATAAGAGACATTACTTGCACTCCAAAAGAACGGTAGATTTGATTTTAATGGTCACACAAATATCGCAATCACTGTCGCTAATCAAAACTCGCGGCAAAAATGATAAAGGAATCTTCTGTGAAAATCCCCTTAATTTTTTTATTTCTAATTAACATTACATGTTATTAATGTGAAATGTTTTAGTTCCAAAAATCTGAAAATTACTCTAAAAATCATTAATATCAAGATATTTTGAGTGATAGTATCACCTTCCTCCTCCTCCTCATCGTGATCTTCCAGAAGGTCCTAGGGCTCCAGTTCAATCAGGGGCCGATTTTCGATACTAGCTGCAACCCAGGTCGCGTTCAGATTCTATTAGGGGGTGAATTCTAACTACCGGCTGCCCTGATAGGCAATTTCTGATGATTGACTCGATCATTATCAGCCGAATGTCGGAGAAGTACCCTAATAACTGAGCCATTGACCTCCGGATCTCACAATCCAATTGTAGGAGAACACCGCCATCGCTAAGCATAAAATATTCACTACACTAAGGGGACTAATGACCATAGTATTCTGTATGACCGAAAACATCAATCAACGAATCAATTTATCAACTTTATCATTTTCTTCTTCTTATATAATCTTCGAATAATAAGGAAAAAATCGCTCTTAAAAGATATCTCCAGCTCACCGATCGCCTCAGAGACACAAAGTTTCTCTTTATCTGACAGCAGAAAACGTTTGCTCAAGCAATAGTTTCGAGCACAAAAAATGTGGAAATTGTATTTTAATTTTTTCATTACCAGTTTGTTTTGGTTTCTGACATTCTGAATATGAGTTGCATGTTATCCTAACATCACTGAAAATATAATCAAGGCAGATATCGACCATACTCGACAGGTTATTTCCTTAAAAGTTTTTCTAGACGGGAGAAGTGGGGATTTAATAATTTATTCAGCACTAAAATGAAATATGCTGACCGTTGGAATGATCAAATTTGCTAGTACAGTTGAACCGAATATTCCGATCCCAAGGTCCCAAATCCTCCACGCCGCGCAAATCCCCCTTACACGTAATGCGCTAGCCCATCCGACAATACCTCTGCGTCGGCTCCCGCTAGAGTTACAGCGCTGGGGGTTTGCGAGGCCATCCGCCTGGAATCTCCGGAGGCTGCTCCTCGCCACGAGCAGGCTCAGTGGCGTCCAGAAGCTTTCGCGTGCGACGCAAGGCGTGAATAGTCCCCCCCCCCACAATACGCCCACCTGCCTCGCCTTGTGTGACGTCGCTCGCGCCCACTCGGCTCTCCATTCGAGATCAAAGACTTCCAGAGACGGCTCCTGCGGAACACCAGGCCTGAAGGGCATTAGCCCAGGCTGCCCGCGTCCCCTCTCGTGAGGAGAACCGCGACGTCTCCTGCCTAAGGACGTAAACTATGGAGACTGGCAGCTCGCTGCCATGATGAAACAGAATGGGAGGTGTAAGATCCTTTAGACATCGCCTCGTAGAACTACGCCTAACATGCATTCTAGACAGAATTTAAATAATACATTACCTTTTTATGAACTTTATTTGTAATTAAATTTATCTTCTTCCTCTCGTGTTAAGGAACATAATATTTAGAACATTTTTTATGTTTACCATTAGATAAATCAATAAAATACATGTAAGTTAAAAGTCACTAACTGCCAACGCAAATATGCTTATGCGCTATTTATCTGTAGTATTTTGAATATTTTGAGTAAATGTAACCACAAAATCAAATGAAAATGTTTTCATATGTATATTGAAATAGGTATACGAATTAAAATGGAACTTATACCCACGTGAATGCCTATATCAATTCAATATTACAATGCTCTCGACTCCCCCTGTGAGACCAAAGACTCGCAGGGATGACCCCTGTGGCATGCCAGGACTGAGGGGAATTACTCCACGCCGTCCGTACCCCCTTTCGTGAGGAGAAACGTGAAGTCACCAGTCCGAAGACATATACTATGGAGATAGCCATCTCGGTTACACGAAGAAAGAGAACGAGATTTTAAACACTCCTCACACACCTCGCTCTTTAAAGTTCAGCCTCAGATACGCACAGACTAGAATGCAAATAAAACACTACATTTTGTACTCCATGGTCCTTTTTTAAATTTTTCTGGTTTTTAATTATATTAATGAATAATATAATATTAGTCACATTTCTGTACATTGTCATTAACTAAATAAATAATATAATTGCTAGTGAAACGTCTCAAAATGCCAACGCAAATATGATTTTGCTATTATTTATTGTATAATATTCCCCTTGTAATAAACTAAATGTAACAACGAAATATGTTAAGTACATAATTTCAAATAAATATTCATGTTCGCTTATAAGACACGCACCTTGCGTTTCAACCGTCCACGTGCATATCTGCATAAATTCATTAGTATTACGCCCTCGGCTCTCCATTTGAGGGTTCCAGGGATGGTCCTTGAGAGACACCACGTCTATGGAGCATTGGACTTTCTCACTGCTCCCCGCCGCCGTGGTTGTAGAGGGAAACGCGATGTCTTCAGCCTAGAAACTACCCCCGCGGGCATGGATGGGACTTCGGCCCCCACGTATAAAATGTCTGCGGGGAACAGGAAACTCGCGTCCGCTTGCTCCATTTCTTGTTGTGACTCGCATCGTTGGTGCCACTGTAGGCTTCATGAGGAGTCCGGTGGAGGCGCCATGCCTTCTCCATGTATGTTCGGTCCGGGTGGCTCCAATTGTGTTCTTTGTCATGGCAGTATTTATTTATTTATTTATTTATTTATTTATTTATTTATTTATTTATTTATTTATTTATTTATTTATTTATTTATTTATTTATTTATTTATTTATTTATTTATTTATTTATTTATTTATTTATTTATTTATTTATTTTAAGTAAAAAATAGTTAAAACTGCGTATGACGTGCTATGAGGAGAAGTGAATTTTGTGCACATTTTCAAAATTCTGTGATCTCTACACTAAGTCATATACTACTAGAATTTTGAATGAATTAAGAAAAAAAGCTCCCATGTAATAAAAATCTATTTTCAAGGACAAATAAGCAATTCATTTTGGGCTCTTATCCATGTTCTCCCTGGGAATAATACTTCCTGCCGTGACAACACAGAAACGATAATTTGAATAACTGTATTTCCAACTGAATTCTAGAAGACGCACACAGATAATGAAGTTACATTTATGTCCAGAAGCAAACCAAGGGGCCGTCTCAGCATTTACTCAAAGGATCAGGCAAACTGGACGAAAAACCTGATTGAGATGGGGTCATTGACCCAGAAGCTGCGATACAATACTTGTTACATATTGTTTAGAATGATACAGTCCAATGGTAAATAATACATTAAATATCCCTATTAAAATTAATGTTACTATACTTGTGATGCTCAGTATAGTCTCTAATTGTATAGAAACTGTTATGCTGCAGAAACGATTTCAGTACTTCCCGCCACACACAGGGGAAATTGAAGAGGGACTTATACCACGCATGTGAGTGGCGTATGACTTCGGTACTACTTAAGAAAGCTGATATGCTGCTAATGATGCGATATTTTGCACTTCCCTCTTTTTGAAAGTTTTGGGAGTACGGATGCGTTATTAGTGCATACATTTTCCTTGTCAAATTCAGAACTCATAACTAGTGGGATGAGCGTTACTGTCGGTTGCAATTTCAAATCACACATCCGGATGATCTCAATTTACAAACTCTTGTATTTACCATATTTCGCTGTCGTCTCCGTTACAATGTTCTGATCGCACGGCCAGCAACACATGTAAACTTTTCTGTTGTTCGATTAGTACATATTTCTTGAAAATAAAGTATTGTTTATTATTATTATTATTATTATTATTATTATTATTATTATTATAATTATTATTATTATTATCATCAATATTATTATTATAGTAATTACTATTCTCATTTTTGGTACATTCATTTTATTAGTTGTATAGATTAACAAAAAGCACAATCAATGTAATACATTAGCTGAATATGTTACTGAATTTTATAATTCATCATTTATCAGAAATTTTCAAACTAAGTTTGTCGTTGGTATCACTCTCTTGTGCAGAACTTTCTATACGTCTACTTTGCCACCCCGATGTTTGAATCAAACAGATTGAGTCCCCATTTCACATTTCCAGGAATGATACCGGTGTTGGAGAGAATTATTGGAATGACGTTAACTTTTCCAACATGCGATTGCTTCTTGACGCTTTTCCACGAGTCCTCATTACCTCTTTGAAGTTTTCGGCGTATTTACTTTGTAGACTCCTAGTATTTGGAATAGAAATATCAATCAGCGCGACATTTCTCTTTCTCTTGTAAATCAGAAGTAATTTGCTCATATTTTTCATTGTTATTTTGGGCGTGTCAACGGCTAAGATCATTAGTCTCGTAAGTGTAGTCCATGTTTTTATCGCCGTTTTATAGAGGTAGCGGTAATCATCCCCCACACCTGAATAACGAGATCCAAAAATTCAACCTAGCTTCCAAGATAGTGCCGAATATCCTGCTACCCTCAATATTGGAACCCTGGGACCTCCTGGTCAAAGGCAGAGCAATAACGCCAATTGATGCCCTGAGCCACCAACGTCGGAACGTATTATTATTATTATTAATTATTATTATTATTATTATTATTATTATTATTATTATTATTATTATTATTATTATTATTATCGGATGTTGCTAGTTACGGTGAAGAGAATACGTAATGTTCACCTCATGTTGCTCTTAACCCCAAGCATGGGAATTTCACTAGGCTCAGGCGCGGGGGACACCGGTTGCTGGCCGGCGAAGTCGGACTACTGGCCCAATAACGCCAAATACATCCATACATTAATATTAATAATATAAAATATATTTTTATTATTATTGTTAGTAGTGTTATTATTATGATGATTAATTTACTAATATTATTCCATTTTCTCACAAATTATTGGTCTTACACTGCAACCAGACAGATTCAACATCAAAGCATGGCCACTGATTTAATTATTTGGAAATAGATTTATAATTATTATTATTGCTATACATGACGCTTTTACTGAATAATCATGTCTGGCGGTGGTGGCCCATCCGGTAATGAAATACCCGCGGGGGCGTGGCAGGAAGCGGACGTCTTTCATCGCGCGCGTCTGCTTTCCGTGCCGCGGCACCGCGCATGCGTGATAGACCGTATGACGATAGCGCTATCAGCAGCCTCCCGCGGGCTTTTATTACAATACGCGGCCGCACGTGACCCCGGCACACACACACAGGCATGCACGCACGGGCACGCACGCGCCGCGCCGCACCGCTTTATCTGCGCATGGCTAATTCCAAGCACGTCGCACGCCCGTGCGCTCACGCGGGCGGAGGTCACTACTGACCGCCGGCGGTGACCGCGCAAGACCACGCGCACGCGGATGCAACGATGCCTTCGACGCGGAGTCCGTGCTTTCGTTCGAAAGCAACAGCAACATTGCACAGCGCCTCTGGCGGGTATTTTAATGTTAAAATGTTGTATTTGTGCTTTGCATGTTCATGCGAAATAAAAATATATGTTAAATGTTGCTCACTTGCCCAGCTGGATCATTTTTGGGCATTGGAATTTATATTAATGTGTCAGTGTGTTACATGTGTCAGTTTAAATACTAGTTTACATTCAAAAATACTAGTTACGTACACCATATAAAACACTGTTTCATTATAAAATTGTGTCAATCTGAAGAGGCATCATCTAACAATTATATGACAGTCTCAAAACGAGTACACTCATTTACAGCGTTTCATAAATACAGTTGTAGGTGCATTGAAACCCTAAAAACACATGTTCTTGTAAACTTATTCCAGATTATCCTAGATGAAACATCGAGGATTTGTCTTGCTGAAAGGAAACGAACGAGATATTATTTACCTCTAAATATGGCGTAAGTCACTCAAAACGTACTTTAGTGGCTTAAAATAAAAAACAACAGATTTTTAGAGAAAATTCTTATAACTTTCTGTATGAATCAATGAAAATGTAGGCGTTTTCCGTCAGGAGACATCGAATGAGACATCATTTGTCTCAATGGGTGGGTGGCTCAACACGCATGGGACGGACGGGCAGACGCAGGTTACTTGCAACTACACAAGGATAGAGAATGTCCAGAGGCGCACCCAGGATTTTTCTCGAGGTGAGGGGAAGAAGAGGTGGAGGTATAGGTGTCGAGTTGACTTGATCGTTTCTCATAAAGAATCTTTCATTTATTTTTATAACCTAAACAATTGATACTACCGCAAAAGCCGCGAGAACGGTCGGGAGCTTAGAGCTTGTCCCAGCTGGTGCGGTGCTTCGATGGAGGGAGATACCTGGTTGAAGAAAACCCCGGTAGCTGACGGTAGGTCGGCACCGTATCTGGCCAGTGGGGGAAGATTACCATAGGGTCATCTCCCGAGGAAAGAACATATACTACTCTTACGGGACTTATGACCTCAGGAGTTGACGCTCCCAGAATCACTAACAACCAACCTAAACCATTGATATAATCAATTATTTTCATTAGTAGAGAAAATTAGTAAAATAAATATCTTTTAATATGTAACATAGGCTTCTGGGGAGGAGGAAGCCCCCCTGAACCTCCTCCCCCAAACCGGTACGCCACTGCTGATAACGAAAGGAATAATATACTTATCCTACTGTTCTTACCACACAGCGGTACAGCATAGAGTAGACATTTTCTGCCCAAATGTCTTTTGTATGTTGTTAATTCGTCCGATGACATGTATACCCTTTGAATTTGAAAACATTTTTGAATTTTTAAGAAAAAATAGTTGAGAAAAATATGATTTTGAGAATTTCATGTAGGCTGTTTCCTACTACTGGTAAAATACAACATTAATTCTTTTTAATCTCGAAAATGATGAGACATTAACATTGGACAAGAAATTTCACATGTTTCACCACAGCTAATACCAAATCTAATAATACAAACTATACATCCACGTATCTTAATTATAATTATCTCCCAAATACAAGTATTTTACTTGTATGTTGTTTATGAAATAAAATCAGCAATTTTTTGAACTTATCGTTCTACTTTTGAAAAACTAACTAAACATAAATTTCTTAGTATATCAATTTTCTAAATTCAATTTAACTTCAGCAATTTGAATCTCAATCACCAATTTTTTTATACGATTTACAATTTTCAAAACATTCTCGCATCGACAAATTTCACAAATATGATAGATTACTTTTGATCAAAGGAAATGTGTGACCTTCAGTGCGTTGTCTGGTGCAGTACAGTGCAGTAGGTACAGTGCAATGTGATGCTGTTGTGTGTAATACTAATTAATGTAATTACATTTCTATTATTATTATTATTATCATTATTATCATTATCATTATTACTATTATTATTACTATTATCATTTTCATTATTAATATTGAATTATATTTTTTGAATTTAATTTATTATATTTATTGATTCTTTATTACACTTCATGGATCTTTTTAGTTTATTTTGTTAATCACTGACTCCTGAATCACATTCAATTGCAGTTAAATGTATATTAGCTTGTTAGTAATTAGCCATTACTATTTTCTGCATGCATTACTAATTTACTGTAATATATATTTCGTATTATTATTTTAAGTCCTGGTTTGTAAGAATATTTCATGTCGCTTTTTTCCCTTTAATATCTCTTCAAGGAACACATACTATAAAGTGCTACAGCATGATAGCAAAACCCCGGCCGCACCTTCGATAGCTTGTACCCAAATGGCAAATAGATTATCATAAACTCTGTATTCTAGATTTTAGATCTATTACTTCTAAGAAAGACACGTCCTACGCTTCGTCACTTGAAATTTGGGGTTTTATCTTCTCCAGCCGTCCCTCCTGTTCGTTCCCATAATTTCATATTCACCCCTTCTCCCAGAGCTGAGATAAGGTCTTGCTTTAGCGTGGGCCAGGAAGCTTTTAGTTCAAATATCGAAAAATGACAGCAGTGTTTTCGTTTATCGTTGGAGAGAACATGTGAGGCGAGTGTGTTCACATCCATTGCCATGCATGTTTAGTGAGCTGAGGCCCGCCTTATTTGAGTTTAGAAAGAGATTATATTTTTCCGGGAACGTTACAAATGTGTTGTTCAGAAAAGTTATATTTTTTCAATGTGTTTTGTTGATCTCGTGTTAAAATAAAATTTGCTTTTTCCCTTGTGGTACTCTCAGAATTGGATACGCACACAAGGCGATGTACACATCTTGATAAAGCAATGATTTTCGAGTAAATGAAATTTCAGTTTCTTTGTCCCTTGCGACACACGTACCAATTGTTTGAACAATATTCCTTTAATATTTAAAAAAATATAAAGTTCTTCTTTTATTTGACATTGATATGGTAAATGAATATCGTCTTGTCCATAACAATTGTTTCGGAAAATGTGTTTCGGTTTTAAAGCGTAAAATTCATTAACTGCGCACGTTTTCTTGAGCCCTCGATTCACTAGTTGAGAGAGTAGGAGTTTGGTTATTTAGAAAAAGGAATTTTATATCAAATTTGTAGTTCGCTTTTCGATGCAGAGTAGTTTCTAATACACGGGAGAGAACATTTCTGGTCATCTTAATGTTCGTTGCTACTTTGCTTCTTAATTCAACTAATGTTAGCAAAGAAAACGGGGTAGGCATTCCGGGGCTCAAGAAAACGTGCGCGTATAATACATTATGACGTATCATTAATATTACAGATTCAAAACATTTCCGTAATTTCTAAAATAAAAACAGGATGTTAAATGCATGTTAAAAACAATTGTTTTTTAATAGTTAAAGTAATATTCAATACCTGATTATTCAGCGTTTGTTGATAACAAAGAAAATATTATGTCTACGTAATATAAGTAAAAATCAAAGTTAGAAGGGAATGAGACTTGTGATATAAAAAAGACACAGTTAATTTGAAATAATGTTTTAATTGCCTTTAAAAATACATCTTCATATAGAAAACTCCTACAGAAAAGGATTCAGGATGACTTTGTTAAAATCTCTCATTCTTAGCCACGGGTCAAATACAGCGTCTGCCTCCTTCACTTTACAAACATCCATAGAGTTTAAAGCGTTATTTTTCACATTTGAAACATGCGCTTGGAAAAACTCTCTAGCAGCATATACAAATAACATGTGTTATACCATAATGACTAATACAGTAAATTGTTAGGCCCCCGCCAGAAACAACATAGTACAGGAAATACAAACATGACTACCTATTCATCTGGTCCTTCGTATGAATGCTAGGAATTCAGTAACAAGGTGACAGCAGTCACAGTTAAACGAGGGTCCATGAACTAAGGTCTCCGATTGTACAACAACTTGCGGAAAAATAAATGTGCTCTGATAAGACAAAACAATTGTATCATTTTAGATCCCTGCTCAGAACTTTTCCCCAACAATTTCTCTCGTCAATCTGTAAATATTTTTCTGAAAGATAAGAGACATACGGATTTCCATATTTTTAATTACACGACTACAACTGACAATGAGTGATCTTTTTGTAGAACCTACCGTCTCATTTGCAGTCGACGCTGCAAGTTATTGGCCTCAGTTGCCAGATTTATATTTCTACGAATTACATCCAAAATATTTTATTTTCAAATTTATTATTAAACTAATGACTTATTTCACCTGAGGCAATTGTTAATGCAAGTTATATTTTAATACCCTCTATTTCATATTGTTTAGCCATATTTTCCATTATTAGAAACTAAATGTTTATCGGAATGCCAAAAACCTAAAAAGAACTTTTAACCTCGAGGAAGTGTGGACTCAAAGCACACATCTTGATTTTATTTCTTATGATAAATACAATTTTAGGCCATACAATGGAAAAAAATAAATGTAAATGTAATTAGTGAATATACGGTAATTGTTTGCTATATAATTGGAGACGTTAGTTTTGTTTAAACCTCGTATATCGTCAAGTAATATTTATCAGTGATTGCACAAAAAACATGTGACCCCTGGGAAACAAGCACATACAGAGAGAATTTTAGCAACCACATACTTCTGCGAAACTACAGAGAAGGAGTGAAAGCGGAAACACATTGTTCAAGTCTCTCACAAAGTTAGTGTTTTATCACTTTACAGTTTATCAGTTCACAGTCTCTCGAAATTGTCTTCAAAGTGGAGAGAAGTTGTAGACAGATGTGTGATGAAACTTTTTGTATCGTTATCGAAATTACAGTGAAATATCGTAGAGGCCTTTTATTATCGTTAAATTCATCATGAACAAATTCTTTAACTTTTAGACAATAACAATGAAATATAGGTCTCTTAAACCTACATCCGAAAAACATAGAAAAGCATGTATTAACAAATACTTAGTTTGATTTATCATGCTCCTTCCTATGCGAACGCCTTTGGAAATGAATATTGACATTTGTTTGTGAAATTATATCAACATTTTCTACATATTCCATTCGTTTATTTATAGTTTAGTTTACATTTCCCAGCATTCTTAAAATAAAAGCTATTCGACTTTTTTCAAAATTTTATTTTTATTTGAAACGTTTATAATAGATTACCCTGTTAATTATTCTGTATCATAATATATTTTGTACAATAATTAATAAACAAATTTATACACAAACATGACGAAGTAATATATATGTATATATAAGTTTATCACCATTTACCTCTTTGACGTTTTCGAAGGACATGAATGTCGCCGACTGAGAAATGCTCTAGCGAATAGCCACCGTCAGAATAGAACGTTGCACGTTCATGACATTCTGTCACTAGGAGGTGATCGCGTCGCCGCGATGCAGCACTGCAATCGACAGCATTGTCGGCGACTTCATGGGGACGTCAGCGGTATTTGATGGCAGCCGTGAGTTTTGCCGATCTGTTGACAAAATAACATGTCGTTATTAATGTTTCTGAAAAAAAATTCTGTAATTACAAGAGAACAAGATATTATTCTGAAAACAGGAAATTTTGATAAAATCACCTACCAGCTTTTAAATTATACTTAGGTTTTTCTAACGTAGCATCTGAGGGAAGTATCTCCAAGATACTTGCACAAGTACTTGCGGAAGTATCTCCAAGATACAAGAATATGCCGCGACTTTTTTCATCTTTCTCAGTCCTGCCGCAAGTTGCCGCAGTATCGCCACCGTATCGAGCAGTGCTGTAGATCAAGCGACTCTAGCGGCACGACCGAGAAAGACGCGGAAATCCGTGCCATATACTATCTTGGAGATACTACCCTCAGATGCATCGTTAGAAAAAACCAAGTATAAAGAACTGTTTATTATCTTAATGAGTAAACACAGCTTTGAAATACAATTTACAAAAAATGAATAAAATGGTGATACACCACATACGTATACAAATAAAGATTTCATTTTGATAATTAAATTTGTTCAAATAACATTGTTAATCAGTAACATGGTCACAATTTGGATTTCTTTACGACTGCGTAATATCATCTCCGAGCGTAATCGCATTCAACAAGGTAACGAGAAGGGTGACAATAATATTATTTTGATACATATTTGACATAATTCTTGCCCCTGGAAAAAAAAAGAGATTCAGCATTCTCTTTAACCAGACAAGGAAAACAGTATAAAAAACTAGAATAATGATATTTTTGTATTTATAATATATTTAAAAAGTCTACTGATTTTTAAAGCATATTTTCGTATTTCTTCACAAGTATAGTGTTATTGTTCCTTAATATAACGTAAATTAGCAAACTAATATATCATAACTAGGAAAATAAATTTCCAACGACATAAAACGAACTTGACAAGTGAACAAGGAAGTGAAGATTTTCGTCGTGAAGATCCTTTATGCATGTGTATTTATGTTTTAGTTTATTCAATTACTAGGGATACAATACGTCTCGGGTATCTACATTAGAAAATAAACGAAAAGTATTTTCGTAAGGTTTGTAGTAGTGAATACAGAAGGCAGATACCAATTCTCAAAAATGTTCCAGTGTGAAAGATAAAAAGTTAGTTGCTGGCCTTTGGACCTGCAAAATAACATAGTGAGACACTTTTCTCTGTCACCAGCAGCAGTGCACATTAGAAATTAGTCGAAAAAGTTTATCTCAAGATGGCGATGAGCTCCAGCTTAAAAGTATTAAATATATGGGAAAATTATTAAGTATTTTGAAATAAAAATTTATTCTGATATAAAAAGGCTATCAAGGTGGTAAGGTTTGAGGTAAAGAAGGAGCTCTTGTGTGTTAGTGTGAGGTGTGCAATACATGCACGAGTGTGTGGGAGTGTGCTTTAACAAAGTTGTATTCGTATTATGTGGTCTTGCTTACGTCCATGTGTGTATTCACATGCATGATCGCGTGAGTATCAACATGTGTTCCTGTGCATTCCCGTTTCAGTGTTACTACATTCCTCACTCCGTCTTCGTGTGTCAATGCGTCTTTGAGAGTGGATGTTTTAGAGAGAATGTTAAATTTGTGTATTTGCAAGTGGATATAATTTTTCGTAAATTATCACCTTAGTATTCTTTTTACACAATCCCCGAGTCTATTTTTTGTATATGACCTTGGCAATGTGTTAAGTGTACCTTGGCAATGTGTAGTATTATGAGTTCATCACCTGAGACTTATTTGTACATCACGTGTACATGCCAATGTCTGCTATGGCGGCGGCATTTGGCATTCGAGTAGCGAGCTACTGCTCGTTCGATCTCGAACACTCATACGGTCGGCTAACATATTCTTCCCTTGAGTTTACAAAGCCGCTAGGTGGGTAGAGGGATCACCGAATGTTCGTCCCTCTGCAAATAGCAAGCGGCATGTCCACATTACTCGAGACTGCAGTCGCTCGTTACTCGCCAAAAACCGAAAATACGGAGCCGCGCGTGCCCGTGTCGGGTTGGCGCCCGTGCCGGGTTGGCGCCCGTGTCGGGTTGGCGCCCGTGTCGGGTTGGCGCCCGTGTCGGGTTGGTGCCCGTGTCGGGTTGGCGCCCGTGTCGGGTTGGCGCCCGTGTCGGGTTTGTCCCGTGTCGGGTTGGTGCCCGTGTCGGGTTGGTGCCCGTGTCGGGTGATCGGCCCGTGTCGGGTTCTTGCCCGTGTCGGGTGTCTGCCCGTGTCGGGTTGGTGCCCGTGTCGGGTTGGTGCCCGTGTCGGGTTGGTGCCCGTGTCGGGTTGGTGCCCGTGTCGGGTTGGTGCCCGTGTCGGGTTGGTTAGTACGTGTTCAAATCAGAGTGCTGGTCCGAATGCTCTTCAGAATGATCGGTGAGTGGTGCCGAATCCAAAAAGTATGTAAGACGTTTTAAAAGCGGAAATACCTTCTTACAGGTACCTAACTCCGTACGACTCGCCAGTGAAATACTTTGTCAAGCTTTATAGACCTGTCATGTCGTCCATATTGTGAGGTCAGTTTAATTTAACATTCATTTCAAGGTTCTATTCCATTTTGTTCACCCACGTATACCATGGGGGTGCTCCAAGAAGTAAGTCTGCAAAAGGTAAAAACTTATTCGAAATGGTTTAACTTTGCAGAGGTATCTCGAGAACCTTTTGCGTTCCGCATGTTCCTTGCGTGTTTTTCCAAGTATTCCCTAAACTTTCTCTGCATGATGTCCTGCATTTTCCGGACAGGTTCTCCCTATGTTGCTCCATAAGATTCCCGCACGTTCTACATATGTTCCCTTGCATTCTTCCAGCATCCATCACACAAGTTTCCGTTCCTGTTTTCCAACAGGTTTCTCGCAAGTATCTCCACATGTTTCCCGCATATATAGCAAATGTGTTCCCGTGTGTTTCTCATTTCATTCTCTGCATGGTTCCTTTTATGTACATCACACGATGCGCTGCAGGTTGTCCTACAAGTTACCCCCTTCCGTTCCTTCACGTAGGTCCCAATTCTTCCAACCCAACATTCCATACATGGTAAAATGGGACCTGAAAATTAAATTAAAATGTAATTTAAGTGGTTTCTTATTACGAAATACTGTCATGAACGTTACATCAGCGGATAATGAGTACAATGGATCCCCTGGCGGATGGTATGAGAAGTTACGAATAGCTGGAATATCCCCTCTCGGAAAAGAGAAAACAAATAAACAAAAGAAGGGACACAAAGATCGTTCATGAAAAATTTACATATCCAAAATACATCTTGTTTTGAATTATTGTTTTAAAAGTAAAAGTACTAGATTCACACTGTAATCTCCAACCTTCAGCATTTCTGGCAACAGGGAGTTACAACTACGTTACAGGGGAACTAATAGCGTAAAAGAGCGTTCAAAAAATATAATTGAAGTGATTTTGGCATAAAAATGTAATTCCTATCCAAGAACACAATATTTAATTTTAAGACCCGAGGATGTATTTTTGGTAAAGGGCCGCGCAATGTGTGTTGCGGGTTGCATATGAGCACAAATAACGTGCGATTATAATCTGCGAACTGTCGGGTTGAATTTATCGGGTCTTTTATGCAGGATCGCACGATTCCTACAAAATGTCAAAATCTATCATCGTTCCTTACCTATTGCATTACATTTGTATATCATTTATGCATGACAATATGCACAAATCTAATGCAAATAAATACTTATACTAAACGTAACAGACAAGTATATTTCGACATTTTCTAAAAGCAAGGCTCAAAAGTAGGTGGTCGAAAGTGGTTATTCTATTAGAATAAGAAGAAAAGTAGGCCTACTTTTTAAATTGATAAAATTAAAAAACGCACTTTCTCTCACGAATGGAATTCTTTGTCTCGTGAATTCGACTCTCCAATTACTGCTTAAAAATAATTACAGCAAATCTTCTCTTTACTAATTTCATTTAAGTGCATGTATCATTAGAAGGAAATACAATCTGAAGACAGACACGTCTCTACCATAAAAGGAAATGTGTTCTTTGTGGCATCATTCTAGCACATCGACATATTAAAAAAAGTGCCCCTCCCTCATCCCGCTCCACATCTCACACGCAGCATTTCACACGTCTTGCAACAACACAAGCGCCCTCCAATTCTTCCCTTTTTTCATTTCGCCAAGTCGAAAGGGAGGCCCGGAAAGAATTACCTGGATCCCGCATCCGGAGTTCAATGGGGGCCGCGGGAGTGGGACGGGACGCGCCCCGAATCAAAGGCCCGGCGCCCATGGAATCCCCTCCCCCCCCCCACTCCCTGTCTCTATACCGGGTGCGCGCGGCGTCATGTGCAAGAGGGCACTTGGTTCGCACAAAGCAGCGTTAATCGCCTCATCCCTATGTCACTGGTTCAGCCCTGCGCCGACGGCCGCGCTGCGCTCGCTCGCGCATTCGAACTCTCCACCTCCCCCTCACCCCCCGCTCCCGTGCCGTTCCACGGTTTTTCGTTCTTATGCTCTCCGGGGAGAGCCGAGCGCGCTGGGGTTCCCTCTGGGGGCAACGGTCGGAACAGCTCCTGGGACCGCGTCGCCATACAGTCCTCAAAGGATTTTTCGGTTTGGTTTGCTGGCGGAAAAATAGAACACTTATGCGTAATCCCTTACGGTGGAGGCTTGGCGGGGAATTCAAATAAAATCTGAAACTTGAAAGTGAATCCTTCGAAACCACGTATCAAGTATTTTTGATATTCAAAATGTTTGGTTTTCGTGTTGTAGCGCGGGACGTATTCTCGTTGAGGACAGTCTTAATCAGTAACAATGCATACAACAATGCGACAGGAAGAAATTTTACGTTTAATATGAAGTTTGAATGTGAGAGATTTTAGTGTACTTTACTGGTTACTCGTGAACGATGTTAAATCACAGTTTTCAACAAGTTCCTTTGACGAGATATAAAAAATACGTCTCATGTATAACGCATATTTAGAATAAAACGTTCTTACACCAAACAGGCAAATCACTTAACTTATTTGGAGCAAAATAATTACGTGTGTTTAGAGATTGGTAATTTTTAAACTAGGAAACCACTATTTTTTAGTAGCAGCTATTCTAGTACTAGGGATACCAACTGAATTTAAATATGGATGTAATTTAATACATTATAATGTCAACTCATTTCCTCACACGTTTTCATATTTCAATAAAATGCGTAACATTTCCTATATTTTAACATTAAGAATCGATATTGAAATATGTATTTGCTCTGCGAATATATTTACGTATTCATAGCATTTTCTGTTGCTGATATGGAGACCAAAAAGTGTCGAAAGCTATCGCTTCATTCTTACGCCACATGTAATAATTTCTGATAGTCTTTTACAAAACCAAAAATTAAGTTTTACTTAGACTGCCTACTACTAGATTAA
The DNA here is from genome assembly GCA_011170035.1 of Teleogryllus occipitalis. NCBI lineage: Eukaryota > Metazoa > Arthropoda > Insecta > Orthoptera > Gryllidae > Teleogryllus > Teleogryllus occipitalis. The sequence goes on along the minus strand of BLKR01006698.1, from coordinate 31,137 downwards.
TTTTCACCTACATGATTAGAATGGCGACTGGAAACAAGAGTAATCGTTTCGGCGATTTGCAGAGTGAAACAGTTAGCTATTGAAGCTCATGTGAACATCATTCAAACAATCTTACCGTAATTCCTCTAAACATTTTCTTCAAAACCACTGTTGAATAGTTCTCTATGATACGAGTGGTAAAATTGACATTTGAGTTTGCGAGAAGGGATGGTTGTGACAAAAGTCCGATAGCCTGAGTTAATTAACACGAGTGTCAAACACTTTTTCATCCAGCCTTACTGACTTTCATTTCATTTTAATTGCAGTATATAAATTACTTCATGATATTAAGGTTATTAGCAACTGATTGGATCAGATAAAAGTAGATTTTATTTTCTTTGTTGCATCCACATATTAAGCTTTTATCTCTCTGTACGTGCTCTAAAAGAAACGCGTTTACTACTGTCTGCCTAAATACCCAAAAAAACGCGTAGACACATTCGTTTCAAAATGTCTTACTGACGACCCATAATACGTTGTGATGACCATGCCCGCCTATTGGCTGCATTGCCGTGAGTTCCTCCTAGCATCCAGACCCCACGTGGAAATCCAGTACGTCCGACCCGCCCCCCACCCCTCCTACATCTGGATCGAGAGATTCGTTCTCGCCGAGGACCCCTCCCCCCCCACCCCTAGCAGGCCGAGCGGGTGGGGGGGGGGAGGGGAGGTTGAATGGGCTCGCGAGCACGCGGGGCGTACAGGCTGCGGGGCGCCGCTTTGTGGTAGTCGCGTCCTCAATGCAACAGAGGCGGCCGCGTGTTTCTCCGTTCAGCCCCCCTCCCCCTCCCCCACCTCCCGCGTCGCGCTCGAGTGCGGGCGCGCGCGCTTCCACGCGTCGCAACGTCAGCCTCCGCTTTTCGCAGACAAACGGCGACACACAAGGGTGCAGCCAGGAAGTACACAATGCGCTGGTAGTGAGTAATTGAAGGGCTTGGGACTAGAGACTCCTACGCGTCGTTTTGGCAAAAATTGACTTGTTAATACTTCGCAGTTTAACATTTTGAAACAAAATGGAAGAGTGATGCAGTAAGTTATTAAGGTTATATATATATATATATATATATATATATATATATATATATATATATATATATATATATATATATATATAGGGCTTGATTTCTGGTGGAACGCGACGGAGGGGCTTTTCGGTACCTTCGAAATTATTATTAAATTATATTATAAATATATAACTTTCTATTGAATACTTTTGACAGTTAACGGTGTTCCCAGTTTACCACAAAACACATTGCTTCTGCCTCATTGGTGTGTCTGTCCATTATATTCCAGAGTTTGCGTTTCCGCGGAATGCGGATTTTCGACACTAGCTAGGTCGAATTCAGCCGCTGACTTCAGAATGACTCTAGTGGCTCTAGTAGTTTTGATTGGTAATTTTGCGTGGTTTTTCCGATTAACTCCAGATGAATGCCAGAACAGTATCCGAACTAACAGGACACAGACCGCTCACGATTTTTCTTTCCTTTAATAGTCATATTCGGTCCCCTTGCACACACACACACACTTACACTGGCATGCACCACTACCACACATGTCAGGAGGTCAATCGGAATCTTGGAGTTTGTCCCGAATGGTAGGCGTCTTGCTGAGGGGAGATATTTGGATGTGTCAATCCCATAAAACATTCACTACACTAAAGGACAAAGAATAAGAACAGTTGAGGTGCAAGGAAACATGAAACTATGTAGATGAAACTAAATCGGCCTGTTTTTACTATTTATCTTCGCCTGGGGATAATGTAGAGCTGTGGCGAGCATGATGTATTCCACCACATTACCCAGCTTCATTAGCCTACCTGAGCGTTTTCTTTCGTAACACAGCTATAAAAACCAAACGGATTTGTATTGGAAAGATATAGCTTCATTTTTGTCGCGGCCGAAAAACATGTGCCACCCCAGGGGCAAAGTTCGTTACTGATTCCTTGTATTACAGTTACGGTACAGAGAGATTTTGGCTAATAAATTTAAGTCTCAAGTAGCAAAGGATTATTAACAGCCCCTTTCAATTATATTATGGTTGGTATCAGGCAAATATCTATTACACTCTATTGAAATATTGCGTTTCGAATATGGTTAACTTCAAAACCAAAACATTCTCATGGAGAGAGAAAAAAACGGTTTCATCTCAACTGGGTTGGATTGAAGACGCCACCAGTTACGTGACGAAAATGAGAGCGCGATAGTAACAGATACAGTGAATACAAATCTGGTAAAAACAACTGTGTTAAGATTTATTTGTTTTAAGAGTGGCTCTCCATTCCGTAGGGACTACAGTGTGTCTTGCTTGTCTCTTTCCAAAGTTCTAGTCCCCCTTCCGCTGTGCCACAAATGACGGTCACAAAAGTAACAGCTAATTGATCAAATGTTTGTGAAACAGTTCCATTAGTTTTTTTAAACAATTTCATTTTCAGCAATGACTCTTTCCCAGCAATAAAATGTAAAAACGTGGCATGTATTACTTCACGGGCGTTTAAAGACACTCTTTCAGAACAGATGTTTATACTCATATCAGATACTATCAGACTGTCTTGAAACCAACGCACTTACCAAAACTTACCACCAACCCATTTTGAAACAATTTTGGGTTGATATTAGCCCAAAGAGACGGAAGCAAATACGTTCTGATGGTGTAGATGTTATTTAATATATTTGTAACAGCTGGGTTTTGTGTATATATGTATGTATGTATGTATGTATGTGTGTGTGTATGCCAATATTTAATAAATTTCTGTCCGGACAACTTTTCAGTCTCTGCGTGTATTTTATTATGTTGCTACGTTGTGAAAGTGTTATTTAAGATGTTGATCGTATTAATTGTCAACAAGAAAGGACAAACAAAAGTAAACCTCTTAAAAATATATTTTGCAGGCAAAATAGTGGGTTGCAAGCATAATTATCATGAATGCATAATTTATTGCACGCTTGCAGAAGAATGTGAGATCCTTTCCGTGTTGGTTCGCACATCACACACCAACATAGGGTAAGTGGTGGCAGCTCTAGAGATCTTCAACCGTTCAGTTCAATCTAATTGTTTGATTAATATTTCCAGAAACTTTAACTGCTATGATTAGTTCCTTTACTGCAGTGATAGTTTTATCCCAGGATGTGGTGGTGATATTTTCCCTCCATATGAGATCAGATGCCGAACTACACGTTGGTTTATGGGAGGTTTACCCCTCCCCTCAGTGGGGCAGCTACCAGTCGGGACAAGCACAAAGATCCCGACTGGTCTCCTGACACGTGTGGTAGAGGGGTGCATGCCAGTGTAAGTGTGTGTGCAAGGGAAGAGAATATGACGTGATAAAGGAAACAAAGATCGCGCGCGGCCAGTGTTCCGTTTGTTAGGATTCTATTCTGGCATTCATCTGGAGTTAATCGGAGAAACCACAGAAAATACCAATCAGAACAACCGGCCACTAGAGTGATCCTGAACTTAATTCGACCTAGCTAGTGTCGAAAATCCTCATTTCGCCGGGACGCAAACCCTGGGATATCCTGGTCAGAGACGCTACTGAGACTGAGGCAGTGCAGGTTCCAAGCTAAACTCATCCGGTAGCTTCTTCGAGAGGTCATTTTTTTCTATTCCCATTTTCCAATTCTGTCATTTGATGGCTGTAACCCGTTGCATAATGATACTCATTACGACACAGATTTCTTTATGATACAGGTTCCACCAATCACAGACAAGTATTGATACCTCATTAATCATTGAGAATCGTTCTAGTAAATGTTTTGTTCGATTGCATACATTAAAATTGCATTTAATATTATATTCTGATGAATCCTGCGTGTCAACTACCATGAAACGATTCAATGTAAAAGTTGAACTTATAACAGTTACCATAAGTCTAAGAAAAACTACCGTATGAAACTCTACGAAATGGGGATTAATACACTCGTGCAAAGTTGACGATACTCGCTCCTTCCTCGCTCATATCGTAAAACCACACTCCTGTATTAATACCCTTCATTACATCATCGGGTTCATAATGCACTATTTTTGCAGTACGGCGGTGCAGCGAGCGACTCACCTGTTGCCGCCTACCAGCCGGCCGCCGCCAGCGGCGCCGGCCCCGCCGCCGCCAGCGCCCACGCCGCCGCCACCGCCGCCAGCCACAGCGCGCCTCCCGCGCACCGGAGCGTCGTCGCGCCGCCCGCCTCTGCAAGCACACCACCGTCATTACTACATTCACAAATGCATAAATTCTTTCTTGTGTCTAAATTCATTCACTTAAATTCATTCATTCATTCATACATGTGTGCATATTGTAACGTATTGTATTAACAAGCAGGAAGACGGCACCTTGTAGGCACCGCGTCGTAGGATTAGGGTACCAGAGAATAATGGGTAGAGAAATGAAGTAAAATGAATAGACGTTAGCTAGGGAATTCATTCACTCATTCATTCATACATGTATGTATGTATGTATGTATATTGTAACGTATTGTATTAACAAGCAGGAAGACGGCGCCTTGTAGGCATCGCGTCGCAGGATTCGGGCGCCAGAGAATACTGGGTAGAGAAAGGAAGTAGAAAGAATAGACGGTAGCTAGGGGCGGAGGCAACCCGAGATATTTTGAGAACTTGCAGGAATCCATGGGAAGGGATGCCCAAAATGCGTGGCGGCGCGACAGTCACGTGGCATGAAGTGTCGCGCGAAAGCGAGATGACGTTGCGTGTCACGTGGTCTGAAAAGTACATAAGCGAGGGCGCAAAGCGCGGGGGTGGGTTTTCAGTTGAGTGAAAACCTCGTGCGAATGCACAAAACTTGCGTCCAGGGCGGTGCGGAGACGAGCTATGCTTATAGGGCAACCCACGTGTTGGAACACCGCTGTGGAACATTTTTTCCACGGGTGACTGCAGTCGCCGGGGCTCTACGCTGTGCGCGTAAGCTCGCTGAGGAGTGGCGAGGGCCACGAGTCAGGCGGATATTTGCATCTTTTAAGGATCGCTCCTGCGATCGGGGTATAGGGTCTATCAGAGCTGTACATAACGGATCAAACTATTTATTTGTAAATACTTATTAATAAATATGTAAATATCTGAATCTCTTCTGTGATTGCTGTAGCGTTCTCACAACCTCACAATACATTCAGTCACATATACCCTTGCAACTTAGTTTTTGTTACATAAACTGCACACTGGTGCCTCACGGACGCCGAAGAATTGTATTATTACAAAAGATTCACAAAAGTATGTATATTTCAAAGTGTGTTATATTAAATTATTTTAATTTAAGAATGTATGAAAGTAAGAAAAAAACACAAAAATGTAAAGTTAGAAAGTAACATTTTTTAACTTCTAATCTTTCTTCAGATTTTAACAGTAAAACTACGGAAATACTTTGATATCCTCACACAACAATCAGATGGAACAAAATAGTTGTGAATCCCCATTGTCACATCGGAAAAGCATTATAGGAGGAATAGTACTTATATCAGTTTGAGAAACAATCAAACTACACAATGGGTACTAATATACTATAGTTGCACCACCGACGAAACAGCTTCTTCCCTCGGCGAAGTATTGGCACCAACGGAGATTGTAAGCAGAATGAGGCAACGCTGTAATTCAAATTTACGTAAAGCGCTATGCAGCTGTCGTCAGAAATTTCCACTGTTAATTTGAAACGTTGATGGGGACCAGTGTGCAATTCTAGGGATACAAATTCATTCACACACTTATTCATATATATATGAATTCATTCATTAACAGTGGCGGCATCCACGGCTTCTTTGTTAGCCAATTGCTACACAATGATTTAATTGTTAGAAGCATGATGAATGAAAACAGATTTCAAGTTTTAATTTGATATCAACGTTTAAAAAGAAAGAATAAACATATCGAAGCTGAGGCGATCTGAACAGTGTATTTCAATGTTTTAAACGTAAAATAAGCCATATTTTGACTAATGTGGCACACAAATCTATTGAAAAAATAAAATGAAAATTATAAAAAGTTGCGAAAATCAAAAATGTCTACGGGGTTTATTTTATTATCCCTTAGTATAAATAGTTTATATTTTTGATAAGCCATTGATATCTATTTTTCGATACGCCCAGGTTGTATCAAATTTCCCATCACAATGAGTATTTTCAGATGTAAGTAACTACAAGGAATCGCTCCAAACTAGTGCCCAGCAGCAGCCAAAATTCTGCTGACGTGTGTGGATAGTAGACCCTACGAAATGGGATGACGCAATGAAGATGATTTATCAGTCGGAACGCGCAGTATGAGATTAGACGGAATCACACAATACTGACACAATTTTATATTTACATCGAAACTCTTACATTGTTTATGGATTTTTCTCGAGTTCTTTTGGCATTTCTCTCCTGTCCAGATCTTGCGTAGTATTCTGACAAGTTATGGACACATTACAAATTAGTAATACAGATGCCTTAAATCATATTTTTCTTCAATGGTGTGGAAGGTGCGTGAGCAACAGCTTGAAAATTTGCATAATAACCTACGTTAAAGTAAAATATAACATTCTGAGTTACTGTCAAATTTCGTCACTGATTGGAATTGATACTTCTCAGTTATCAATCTACAACCCTCTCCAAAAGTGACCGGGAGCGGTAGGTCAGTGCATCAACTGATGTCACTGCAGTACCTCTGACCGGGAGGTCCTAGGTTCGAGTCCTGACGGCGGGAGGATTTTTGACACTAACTTTTCAGCTAGGTCCAATTCAGTCGCTGTCTGCAGGAGAATTCTAGCTGCCGGATGCTCTGATCGGTAGTTTTCCATGGTTTCTCCGATCAACACCAGGCGAATGCCAGAGCACCACCCTAACAAACGGACCGCGCGCGATATTTCCTTCCTCTTCCTCGTCCTATCCTCACCCCGTACATACACACACCTACACTAACATGCACTACACTACCACATATTCCGGGAGACCGGTCGGGAGCTTAGAGCTTGTCCCGGCTGGACTGGTGCCCCGCTGGTGGGAGGAGTCTTGGTTAAGGGGAAACCCTGCTAGCCGACGGTAGGTCGGCACCGGATGTCGTCATTCAGCGGGGGAAGATCACAGCCATCTCCCGAAAAAAACACTACACTTACGGGACTAATGACCGAAGCCGTTGACGCGCCCGGAAACACGAAAAAAATAAATCACTCTACAACCTCCAGCAAAAGTGAGAGTCTTGATAATTATTACTTGACATTGTTCAATTGTAATTTTATACGTGACGTTCTATTCCAAGTAATGTAGTGATACGAGATCTTGGCAATGAACATTCACAATCGCTCATCGCTATTCATCCGTCTATTTAGGTGCCTCTTTCAATAGCTCCGTTGCACAGGCAACCCGGCCTCGACCCTGGCGCTGTCGGTCCCCGGCGGCCGCGGAAAGAGTTACGCGCAACTTCTGACGCGCTCGCAGGGGCGAGTCGAGCCGACTCACGAGGAAGTTAAATAAGAGCAGGCCGCGCCGCGTGATACGTCGAGCTAAACGAGTGATGAACTTTCCCCTCCGTTCAAATATTTGCCTGTAAATGAAACCGCCATTACTCGTCTGCCGCTAGGGTAAAAGTAAATATCAATTTAAAAAGCTTATGGTCCCAAGTTCAGCTAGCATAAGCGCTTGTATAATGCATAATTCCGAGCAAAGTTTATATCACGGTCAAAAGGGAAACTTGTGTACAACTTTGTTATCAGAAAATATTTTGTATACTTTGAGTGTTCTTCAGACGTGCAATAATAGTCCACATTATGGTGGGAATCTTGTGTTATTCGTATTTTGTCGTTAGAAAGCTTATTTTCTTCGTTTTTGATTACGTTTATTCAGAGGCACACCAAGGCTATTTTTCGAAGGGGAAAGGGCACTTCAGGTATACTGTAGTGATCTTGATATTTTCATTTAAAGAATTTTAAATCTATGCTGCATATAAAAAATATATTTTTGCGAGTTGACTTACTGGAAATCTGTTTTCCCCCATCAGAGACCATCTGAACCCCTCGCCTCGCAATGCATACACACTCTACCTAGAATCCTCAGATGGGGCGTCCCCGACTCACCATTTCTCCTCACTCTATAGTTCACCAGGTCAAGACCCTACACATCGATAACCCGCTTTGGTAGTCCTCCTTGTTAGTTCCTCGGTCATTCGCCCAGACGCTGCTGTCATCCATAGATCCTTAGGGGAATCTCTGTCAAGGATAGGCTAGAGTAGGGAATGATTGATGGGGAGAACCAGTGGAATGCGTAATGACAGGGCAGACGGGAGTATCCCGAGAAAACATGCCGTACAACGAAGCCGCTTTTCCATCACCAATTCCACTTAGAACAACCGTAGATCTGAGCCGGGCACCAGCGGGGGAAGGTAAGCAGTCGGGCCACTCATTGCGCCACGGGCCAATCATTGGCGGCATCACAGCGGCATTCAGGCAAAAACCGTGGTTGACTTACTGTTAATACTCATAAAGTTAACAATTGATATATTAAATGACTTTCCTAATATAGAAACTTAAGAAAACCTCTATTAACGAAAATGTATCATTGACTGGGAAAAGGGGTGCTCAAGGCCAACAATAATCAAAAATGTAGCTTTTACTAACTTTCTATACTAATACTCATTCAATATTTCCTTGCTTGCTTGAATGCGCCTCTGCGTTTTTGTGAGCAGCACAATAAAGAAATGACGTCAACCTCAATTTGAATTCCACGTAATACACTAATACGTTATTTCCAAAATATTACGCAAATATGAAATAAAATATCTAAATTTATTAAAAAAGAAAGTAACGTAAGATACATTCAAGTAATTTCAAAGAATGGATTCGTCCATACAATTATTTGAATTTATCTTCCTTCTTTTCCTTTCCTTTCTATCTGAGAAAGAAAAAACTTAAAATCCCCTTTTCTTACAATTCAAATGGAGATATAAATTTGACTCAAAGAATTATTAAAACCATAAATGGGGCGAGCGAGAGAACGGGCGAGAGAGTGCGTGAGAGAACGGGCGAGAGAGTGCGTGAGAACGGGCGAGAGAGTGCGTGAGAACGGGCGAGAGAGTGCGTGAGAACGGGCGAGAGAGTGCGTGAGAACGGGCGAGAGAGTGCGTGAGAACGGGCGAGAGAGTGCGTGAGAACGGGCGAGAGAGAGTGAGAGTGTGCGGGGAAGTGAGCAAGTGAGAAAGCGGGTGAAAGAGCAGGCGAGAGAGAGAGGAAAGGAGACAGGAGGAGGGTGAGCAGGAAGGAGGGAGGGCTGGCGGACGAGTCATTTCCTCGCAAATGGCGACCTGTTTAACCGCGTAATGCCGCAGTGTTTATCAACTGATGGGATATTACGTGGCTGCGATCGGAAACGCGGTGGAGGGACGCCGATATTTGCGGCGGTGATGTGTGGACCGATAGGAAAATGGCCGCAGGAGTGGTGATTGGGGTGGTTGGAAGAGAAATAGAGGAAGTTACGGTGTTGGTGATCCTTGTGGTTGATGTTATAGGTGGCGAAGCGGTAGTGATTGGTGGTCCAATTGCTGCAGTGTATTGTAAGATCAATTCTCCTGATTGTTTCATTCACGAACAAAGACAAAATTGATCAAATGGGTAGCAAATGGTACGAGTTACGACAGTGGCGATGTTTGTGGTGATGGTGATTCACAGATGAGGCCTAATAATGAGTTATTGGGATAGTAGACATTCAAATTATAGTTACGATTTGTAATAAGATGATTTGTTGGCAGGGAAGAATTTTCTAATGTTGATCCTAGAATATGATTAATATTGACGAAACAACGATATTAAAGACGTCAATTTTAAGAAAATATATACACGTTGTTGAAAGTTGAAAGTGACTGTGTAGATGTTTATATTGTTCATGCTTCAAAGAAGCGGGTCTAATCTAGATAGAAAAATGTTGAGTAAATGTAAAATCCTGATCATTGATCAGTGATCATTGTTGCGCCCAGGTGACTTCCTTCCCCGTCGGCCGTGGGGTAGCAATTGTTTGCATCACGGTACCGATGAGGACCATGGCGCTTTTAACATGCGTCTTCTCAACTCGTACAAGTAGTAAAATTGTCTTGAGAAGACGCTATGATCTCTCGGATGCGTCATTAGAAGTTTGGCTTGCTGGATGAATAGATTTGGCGCTGAATTACGTCGGTTTGCGTTTTTTTCGCAACCAGATTCCTCACAGTCGTACAGCGCCCCAACCGGGACATGTTCTTAACTAACGAATAGTCTTTCAATGTACCTGATAATATAGTGTTTGTAAGTGAAAATGCAAGTAAGGGGGTAAGGATAGGATAAGGAAGAGTAAGGAAAGATCGCGCGCTGTCCGTGGCCGATTTATTAGAGTGCTGGTTCGGCATTCACCTGGTATTGATCGGAGAAACCATGGAAAACTACCAATAACAGCACTCGGCTACTGTATATTATTTTCCACTCCTAGCTCGAAAATTCTGCTACCGTCGAGACTCGAGCCCAAGGTTCGTCTAGTCAGGTTGATGTCTTGAGTCACATCAGCCGGTAACACGCCTAAAGAAAAAACGCAAATAGTTCAAAACATATGCTTGAGATCTGTCCCCTGCTCGCCTCAGTTCAACAGCGAAGATATTCGTACATCGTGAAATTTAATGTCACTGCTCATTGATCACCTGAAAGTTAATTAAAAAAAGCTGAATAAAAAATAATATTTTTGAACCATACGGTCCCGATCACAAGACGAACAACGCAATATGAACGGGCGAGATCAAAAAGGATGCTGAGGGAAGGAAATATGAGCGCAATACTAAAATAGCAGAATATGTAAAGAAAAAAGGTTAATAAATGAGTTTTCTGCATATACCTGTAGCTTAAAATCGTTCTACCCATCTATTGTCCTACGATAATGCAGAGTTTCCCATAGATGCCGCTATGGCCACAATGCGGTGAAGTGAACGTTTATTGTACTTTCGTGCATTCATAACGCTGTATGACTTTATTCGACGAGAGTCCCCAGCTCCAGTCCTGCGATATCGAACGCTACTTGTTCGAGACGAACAGAATATGTTCCCCGAGTTTTAGTTCATGCACCTGCGCAGAACCTGGATATCGATTGATTGGATTGAATAATTGTTTGATTTCCCACGTTCGTCAATTGCCCCGGATAAGTGTAGTGAATGGCCATTCATTATCCCCGTTAGTATAGTGAACGATTTGTCCCAGGGAATGGGAGTGTTCCATCCCCGTTGGACGGTGACATTCGGCGCCGTGTTTCATGTCGGCTTGCGGGGGTTTCCATCACCAGATATCTCCCCCAGTGGGACACCGATCCACCCGGGACAAGCTCGAAGCTCCCGACTGGACTCTCGACACGTGAAGTGGTGTAATGCATGTATATTTGTGTGTAAGTAAGAAGATCGCGTGCGGTCTGTAACTTAAGGTACCGCTCCGGCATTAACCTTGTATTGAAACATCACATACAGAAAATTGTCTGTCGTTCAATTCAGTTTCTATGTATTTGGTCACAAGGGTTTGACGGACAGCTTATACAATAATCGTATTATTAATTTATATACATATATACAAAGTTTCTTTGTAAATTTCAGATCGACGTTTCAGGAATTTCATTTTCCCCATCCTCAGGCTAGACTGGGAAACTGAGAAAATATGATACAATTACTGAACAATATTATCAGAAAATATTACAAAGAAAAATATATAGCACTCTATATAGTATAATATAGAGCCTCACGAATTTTAAACAAACAAAACATCTAAATGAAAGCAAAGTAAAATAAATGAATATTTGCATCAAGGCGTTCAACCGCACGTCTGGCATGGCAGTGATCCAAAACGTCGCTCTAAAATTTCCAAACAAATTCTGTATTATATGTACATAAATATAAAATAGGATTTTTCTAAAAGCCGTCTGTCGAAATCTTGTGGATAAATACATAGAAACTGCTTTGATTGGAAAGTCGTTTAGAGCAGCCATCTTTAGAATGCTCACCCACATTGCGGCCAAAATAGAGCAAGTTTTTAGGTAATGTCGAAAATACGCCATCATCGGATCTCAAACATCAAGACCACGCGGAAGTGACCAAGGCGCTGAGCTAAACGCTCCGAGCTGAGCTACACTCTCCGAGCTGAGCTACACTCTCCGAGCTGAGCTCTAAACTCTCCGAGCTGAGCTAAACTCTCCGAGCTGAGCTAAACTCTCCGAGCTGAGCTAAACTCTCCGAGCTGAGCTAAACTCTCCGAGCTGAGCTAAACTCTCCGAGCTGAGCTAAACTCTCCGAGCTCAGCTAAACTCTCCGAGCTCAGCTAAACTCTCCGAGCTGAGCTAAACTCTCCGAGCTGAGCTAAACTCTCCGAGCTGAGCTAAACTCTCCGAGCTGAGCTAAACTCTCCGAGCTGAGCTAAACTCTCCGAGCTGAGCTAAACTCTCCGAGCTGAGCTAAACTCTCCGAGCTGAGCTAAACTCTCCGAGCTGAGCTAAACTCTCCGAGCTGAGCTAAACTCTCCGAGCTGAGCTAAACTCTCCGAGCTGAGCTAAACTCTCCGAGCTGAGCTAAACTCTCCGAGCTGAGCTAAACTCTCCGAGCTGAGCTAAACTCTCCGAGCTGAGCTAAACTCTCCGAGCTGAGCTAAACTCTCCGAGCTGAGCTAAACTCTCCGAGCTCAGCTAAACCCTCTAAGCTGAGCTAAACTCGGCGCTAACACTATGTCACACTGTTGAGAGCTTTGATTTGCCACTCCATTAAGATGTTCTTTGTGTACTCTCATGTGATTTTTGTGACGAGTAAATCACTCTGCGTTTCTCCGACGGCGGAATTGGAGAAACACTGCCAGACGCAGATTGTCCTTTATAATTACATAGTGTTTATTGTAAATAGATTTCAAGCAGTGACAAATTTTTCCATCGATCTATTTATATAGATCCACTCGATATACAATTGTTTCCATGATTATTCAAGGTTGACTTTTTTACCTTCACCCTTTCGAAATGAACAGTATTTTTTTTAAATATCTGAATAATCAATTTTCGTATTTGTTATTTTGCTGTAGCTAAATGTAGTTATTTTGCTGTCTGCTAATATTGGTGTCTTCAGTTCAAATGTTTTTGATTATGATATGAAAAAGAAGTAGAGTACCTGAATATACTATTTTTAGAAGTGTATTACCCAGCATAATCATTTGTCATTCCGTGATTCAAACACGCCAAGTATGATGTCATTATTTTATTTGAAATAACTTCTCAGTTCTGCTTATACTTAATACATTCATGTAAGTTATTTTAATGTTTTAAACATTATGTTAATATATATTTTATATAATACGAGTAAAAATCATATTTTAATCTTATATTTTGAATTTTCGTTACTGAAAAAAATGCTTAATGACTATAATAAAATGCTTTTTCACTTCGTGTTTTGTCTGTGAAAGTTTTCAAATTTAGAGTCAGAGAGAACTACGTAACCATTCATACAGTTCGCGTTTGCAATAATAATAATAATAATAATAATAATAATAATAATAATAATAATAACAACAACAACCTCCCTACCCATCATTTCAAACGATTTTTTTATTAAAATAAATAATAAAATTCGAAAACACAGAATGCAGTTTCACTGTGCATGCAATGATATTCTATTATTTCCAAATGGAAAATGATGGTGGCTCGTTTTATTTGAGCGCATGGAACGATTTGGGGAGTTGAGTTGTGGAGGGAACGACCGCTGCCAGTCGCAGCTGTGGCGCCAAGCGCGGCCGTTGCGGGAAGCGCGTGGGGTGGGGGTGGGGGTGGGGGGTGGGGGCGGCAGGGCACGCAGCGGTCACACAGAAGCCACACACACACACACACACACACGTGTACCCATAGAGGACCACACGCCGCCGGAAGCGGTCAACGTACATAGGGGGTGGGGCGACGGCATGAGGTGGTGTGTCAGGCTGGTGGCAGGATCGAGGGAAAGAGTGCGTATAAATCGCAAGGATTTCTTTCTTACTTTTGTGGTTACCAAACACTAAAATAAGTATTTTACATGGCTCGGAAACTTACAGCAATTTAAATAATGCATAGTGTAGCTAAAAAATAACCAGATTGCTGCATAGTTGTTCTGCATAGTTTTACATAATTCTTTATTTTTTTATAATTGTAACATTATTCTCTCATCCCATCCAATTTGCTCCCCTCCTCAAGCCGTATATCGCTCCATGGAGGCGGAACGTCAGGACGAGCATGTGTGGTAGGTCGGTGGCAGGGCGAGGGGAAGGGTGCGTATATATCGGAAGGATTTCTTTCTTACTTTTCTGATTACCAAACCCTAAAATGTATTTTACGTCGCTAGGAACCTTACATCAATTTAATCAATTCGTATAGTGGGTAAATTATCAGGATAGCTGCATTCTACATAATGCTTCGTAAATCTTTATATGTTTTTACAATTTTAATTTTATCTCCTCATTCCTTTCAATTTTCTTCACTCTTGAAATTTAAATTAAAAATATTACTTTTATACTATATTTTAAAACTGAAATATCTATATATTTAAAAAAATAAGGTATTCTGCCATGGCTTCGTTTAGAGTTTCTACTGAACCGATTGTAGTAGTTTTTCCTTTAAATGAAAGAATGTGATCCCTAGGTATGTTATCAGATATTGTTTGTGTTGATTCACCAACATTTACGGTGTAAAGTAATTAATTAAATCATTCTTTAATAGTACGCTTATCAATAGTCAATTGTTTTCTTCCAAAGGGTGGCTGTTTTAAAATTGATATATATGAGTCGACAGATGTGCGTCCCCGCCGCTTGATGGTGGCGCTACTTGATGTTTTGTTTTGATTGTTGAGATTTGTTCACAATTCGTCAAGGTTTTGTTTCAGTGTAATAATTGCATTGTGAAGATGACAGTTTGCATATACAGTATTTGCTTTTGTCGTGTATTTTGTAGAGAACATTCTGACAGTGTGTTTTGTTCGGTTGTAGTGAAGTTGTTCAGGTTATGTCGAATTCCGAATCGTTGCCCACGCGCCCCAAAAGACGCAAACGTAGTACATTGACTGGGAGCAGGGAAAGAGAAAGTCAGCGTATGTGTCGTGATAGTGAGGTCATTTCGTTTTCTGTTGGGTTATTGTCTATGAAATGTCAGTTTTGTTCTACTTTGTACTTCCCATGTCAGAGAAATTCTGTAAACAAGTTTACTTTGTGTTGCTTACATGGGAAAATAAGTTTATCTTCGAGCAATATGCCAGAAGAAATCAAACAGTTGTTTATAGGAGATTATGACACATCAAAAAACTTTAGAAATAATATCCGTCAGTATAATAGTGGTCTTTCTTTTGTGTAATTTGGTACCGATATTGCATTGCCACCTGGTCATGGGCCATACGTGTTCAAAATTTTGTGAACTCCACATCACAGAATATCTTCGTTATACCCTGAAGATTTAAACAATACAACATATTGTGAACATTAGTTTGGGCACAGTATTTTACATTTATCTTAGATCACACCGTCATATTTTGACGGGTTCTCACTAGTTTAATTTTAATAGTATTTATGCTTAAAATGAATTATCTGTATATTTCTGTACACGAATAGTATCATCTCGAATGGTTATTCATTGTAGAAGAAAATTTTCGGCATCAATGAACCATAACTTTGCAACAGAAAAAAGAAATAGAAAACTGAAATGTCGGCGATTACAATCAGCATCATCGGCATAAATCAGAGTCCTCCCTCCCCAACGCGGCTGAGCCTAGTGGTGCGTGGACAAATCAATGGGAATGGCGGGGCATATTTGCGCTGGCGACACAGGACCACGCCCCGCCCTGGCGGCAGGTGCTCGCAACACGACACGGCCCGCGCAGCCACATCTGAGGCCGGGCCGGGCCGGGCCGGGCCGCGCCGCGCCGCGCGCCTTTGTGGGAGCAGCGCCCCCGGCCTCGGCCGCTTCCCCTTCCGCCCTCGCTCTCGCCCTCGCTCTCCCTCTCTGAGCCTCCCTACCACTCTCGCCCTGACCCTCATCTACTGTACGCGGTCTTATCTACACTATCGCCCTGACCCCCAACAATGCTCTCGCTCTCATCCACATTGTCCTCCCCCTCGCCCTCGCTCTCGCCCTCCTCTCATCCACTCTCTCGCCCCTGCTCTCATCCACACTCTCGCCCTCGCACTCTTCTCGTTCGCTCTCGTTTTCGCCCTCATTCCCGCTCTTGCCCTCCGTTCACTCTCATCGACACACTCACAGACAACCACGCACTCGCCCTCGCCCTTTCCCTCGCTCTCATCCGCTCTCGTGCACTCGCACTCTGCCCCTCCCGTCCGCTCGCTCTCATTCACACTCCCGCGCTGACCCTCGTGCACGCTATCGCTCTCACCCCTCTGTCACATACACACACTCGCCCCTGACCCTCAACCATGCTCTCGCCCTCGCGCTTCCTGTCACTCTCATCCATGCTCTTGCTCTAGCCCTCGCACTCGCCCCCACTTTCGTACACACTCTCGCTCTTACACTCGTCCACGCTCGCTCTCGTTTTCAACCCCACCCTCGCTCTCCCCCTCCTCCGCGCTCTCGCCCTCGCCCTTCGTCTCGCTTTCATCCACACTCTTGCCCTCACCCTCCTCCACGCTCTCACCCTTTGTCTCGCTCTCATCCACACTCTTGCCCTCACCATCCTCCACGCTCTCGCCCTCGCCCTTCGTCTTGCTCTCATCCACAATCTTGCCCTCCCTCTCGCTCGCATTCACACACTCGCGCCCTGCCCCTTATCCACGTTCTTGCCTTCGCCCTCAGTCTCATCCACACTCCCGCACTCTTGCCCTTGCCCCCGCCCTCGCTCTCACCCGCGCCGTCCCTCTCACTCACGCTGTCATCTGCACATTCACCCTTGGACACGCCCACACGTTCACTCAATCCTTTGCCTATGTCATCATCCTCAGCCTTGTCGTTGCGCTCTCTCTCTCTCTCTCTCTCTCTCTCTCTCTCTTTCTGTGGCCCTCACTTTCGTCCTAATTTTTGCCCTCTCCCTTTCTCCGCCGCAAACCTTCCCATCGCTACCGTCCAGCTGAGGGATTATGATCGCTCTCCGCATAGCGGCAAACAAACTTTGTGCAAATGAAAAATTCAGTCGCAGCATCACAAAGCCTCGGTAATCCATATAAGCATATAATTATCTAAAGATCTATAGTTACGAGTTCATTTATGAAACTTTATAAATCGGGAGGCTTCATGTTCGGGCACAAACGTCGGAAGGTTTTGCACACCAGCTCAGTAGTATCCGTGCAGGTAATGTGTATGAGAATTCAGGGATCGGTGGCTGTTTTCGCGTATTTTTCTGGGGTCTGTTGATGTCTTCCAAGCAGATTTGGGAGCAATATTTTAAATAACAATAACTACATATTAAATATTGCCAAAATGTGAGACTAATATTTGTTCAGTTTTTACAAAAATTATTGGGCATTGTTTTGATGAATTAAAAATTAACTAAATTTCTTGCCTCGGTATCTGATGAAACAAAATTATCTTTTGAAAGTACTTGAAAAACGTGCAGGAACTTTCTTCTCCCAACCAGCGCCTATCTGGCTCATAGGTTTTGTGTAATGTTAAACAAAGAAAGACTCGAGGAAATCTATTCCAAAAATTATGTTAAAAAACTGTGACCGAGCAAAATGTGACCGAGTGTGTTTCATAGGTGGGTCATGGCATTCGATTCCTCATCATCAAGAATCGATTCCTCATCATCAAGAATCGATTCCTCATCATCAAGAATCGATTCCTCATCATCAAGAATCGATTCCTCATCATCAAGAATCGATTCCTCATCATCAAGAATCGATTCCTCATCATCAAGAATCGATTCCTCATCATAGAAAGGGAACCTGTTCTGCAGTGTATTTTCGGCTCATACATAGGCCCTTTTAGGATGTTTTTATGGGCGTGGTTGCCTGAATACAAATGTTTTCACGGAATAAAGCACATTATTGGAATGATAGCTTAGTATAATGAGAATATCCGTTTTCCGTAACTACCCGCGGCACAATGTAATCAGCTTCTTTTAAATAATATTCCGGTTTCGGTTAAAAAATAATTCAGTTTCGGTTTTTAATTAACTAACCATTTCTATATCAATAGTTTTTCTATCTTTCTATGTAAACGTGTTATAT
Source organism: Teleogryllus occipitalis (assembly GCA_011170035.1). Lineage (NCBI taxonomy): Eukaryota > Metazoa > Arthropoda > Insecta > Orthoptera > Gryllidae > Teleogryllus > Teleogryllus occipitalis. Next base: position 12,974 of record BLKR01006698.1, on the reverse strand, counting down.
TAACACCATTTCTATATCAATAGTTTTTCTATCTTTCTATGTAAACGTGTTATATTAAATAAATAATAAATATTACTGAAGTGCGAGACTAAGACTTGTTGAGTTTTTACAAGAATTCTTAGACATAATTTTTGAAGAATTAAAAAGAAATATTCCCTTTTATACCTCGGTATCCGTTACACAATATTTTTTAAAAGTACTTGAAAAACGTTCAAATATTCTTATGTACACTTATGTATATGATTGAAGAGGCACGACTCGACACGCGAATCCTACATAACACGTTCTACGGAATTATGCTCATTGATAGTTTCATTTGCTTATAGTTACAGAAAATGTTACATTTTTTTATGAAAATGCTTTTTTTTACCCCAGGCGCACAAATGTAACTATTTCATTTGTTGATACCTTTGTAAACACGTATGCATTTTGCGGGATTCGAACACAATTTTGTGTTCGCTTTCAATCGTGCACCACTAGACTAAGAACAAAAATATATATGGTTTTTGCGATGAAAATTTTACCCCAAATTGTCGCCAATGGCTTTGTAAAAAGGTAGAAATTGAATCCTATTTTCAGAAATGGTTGTTCAGGGACGATATTTCTGGAAAATTGAGGATAATTATTCCCACATTACGAATTTCAATTTATTTGCCCACCGATGTATTTAAAAAGTAAATTTCGACTGTACGGGATTTGAAACTTAGTTCCGAATATCATTCTAGTGCAATACGTTCTGTACAAAGCACATACCATGGAAAATGTCTGTACGTAGCACTTGCTCGTATGCAGAAAAGTGAACGCATCAGCGTCTATTGACTGTTTTTAAACGCGCCAACTACATTGGTCATCAGTCCATCTACTAGCTTCAACATGCACTACTTTCACTGAATGTATTGCATGTGGAAGCTAGCAGACGGCGCCGTTCCTTCTCGGATGGAACGTGAAAGACAGCACCAACGTACATCTTGTGGGTTTTCTTTTTCCAGTTATCTCCCCCAGTGAGGCAACGCCCCAGACGGGACAAGCATGAAGTTCCGGACACATCTTGTGACATGTGTGGTATGCATGTGTGCGTGTGTGGTTGTGGATGCATGTGTGCGTGTGTTTGTGAGAGACAAAGGGGGAGGAGAGACAAGGATGGGGAAGGGAAGTTGACTGTTAAAAGATGGTGACTGCATTTTGTTCAAGATTGCTTGGTATGTCATCTATTAAACTCGTGATGGTTAGAATTACTTGAAAACCACACATGACTCGTGCCTTGGCAAACATTGTAAAAACTCTGGTAATATATAAATAAACGTAAATAACCGTTGTCATTTCGTCAAAACATTTTTAAATGGTCGCTAATTACTAAGAAACGCACTATATTTACATGAAAACGCCTTTAGAGAAATGGCTGGTTTCCCGCTCCGGGGCACTCCGATTGCTCGCTTCATCAGGTTAAAAACCTCCGAGCAGTAGGACGGTTTGGCGAGGGTGGCTGTCGGCACGTGTACACGGCCCACCTCCCTGCACACCCCACGACCCCCTCCCCTCGCCACGCCACGCCACGCTTCGCCGGCCACGAAACGCCCAACCCCTCTCACCTCACCCCCCCCACCCCACCCCGCGTCACCTGACTCCGCCCCAACAACGTCGCCCACCTCACCCGTTCTTACTCTACCATACCGTGCCCTTTCGGCGCATCTTACCCAGCTCCTTCCCGCTTCACCCCGCCCCGCCTTCCGCGTCCAGATCCGCACTTCCCTCCGAGAAAGGTAGCTCACGGCACCAACTGATACGACTGCAGTTCGTCTCACCGGAAGGTCTGTGGGTTAGAGTCCCAACGGAGGCAGAACTTTCAACTCTGCGTAGCTAAGTCGAATTCAGCCGCTATCTCGAAGGTTTTTCCATGGTTCCTCCCTATAAACACTAGGCGAATATCCTAAGGGTATATACCTAGGCTAGTACCCTAACAAACGGGCCACGGAAAGCGCGCCATATTTCCTTCCTCTTCCTTGCCCTTTCCTCACCCCCTTACTTACACATTTACACCCACATGCTACACTACCCCACTTGTCGGGCTGCCGGTCGGGAGCTTCGAGCTTGTCCCGGCTGTGGTGGTGTGGTACCAGAGTGGAGGGATATATTGGTTGGGGAAGATCCCCGCCACCTCCCGCGATGAAAACATGCACTACGCTTACGGGAATAATGGCCTTAGCAGTTGACACGCCCGGAATCACTAATCTGTCAATCAATAAATCAATCAAACAGCAATGTCCCTCTAATTCACTTAAGTTTGCTGCACTATTTTCTTTACTCGGTCTCGTTCAGTCGAGTCAGACTTTACCTCACTTATCCATCCCCACGTCCGGCCTCACCATGCCCGGCCACGCATCCCCCCCACGTCCCTCAGCCCGCCCACCGAACCCCGCATTACATTCCTCACCTGCTCCTCGTTTTGCCTCGCTCTCCCATCCACACCTCCCCGCTCTGTCCCGTCGTCCCGTCGCATCGTCCCGTCACGTCGTCCCATTGCCTCTCCTCGCTCCGCCGTGCCTCGTTCCACCCTCACTTCGTTTTCCGCTCCCTCCCTTCACCCTTCCCCGCTTCGGCTCGCTGCGATCCAGCTCGACTCGCTTCAGCCTTTTCTGCTCTGGGTCGTCACATCTCGCCTATACATTTTCTTCCTTTCTACTCCTTTCCGCCCCGCCCATCTGTCCCCACTAACCCGCGCCCCGACATCTCGTTAATACCGACCCGTTCCCCCCAGCTGTCGCCACGACACCACCTGACCTGGTCCCGTGTCTCCCGTTGTTTCTCCCCACATTCCCTCCACTCTACTTCTTCGAATCCCCGCCCACCAGCCTTACGCCCCCTCCCCACCCACGCTCTCCTATTATCGCTCGCCTCGCGCACTTCAGCTCCGCATTGTTGTACCTGGGTTCACCCTACATTTTTTTAAAAACTTGTTGTGTCGTTGACGCAATACGTCTCTCTACGCTTGTTGGGCGTTCAGCGCCTTTGTAGGAGAAATCCTCCGTTACCTGGTAATTACTCTCATTCCTCTTATTGAGAAATTACTGTATTTGTCGAGTCTCGTCACGTCGCAGTCAGTGCCTTTAACCCCTTCGGCCAGGGGCTCGACGCCGTTAGATCCCGGGGTTCCTAGCCGGTCACCCAACCAGGAACCCGCGAGTCTCGAATTCTCTTCCCCTCCGTGACTGCACGGTGCGTAGTAAGCAAATACTGCTAGCGCCACCACCTTCTTCCGCTGCTCTTCTCCTTGCTCCACCTGTCCATTCTCTCCCTCCCGTCTCAATCTCACTCGCCGTCGTCCTGCATGCTTCGCTTCACCCAACCATTCCCACTATCACTCCCCTCGCCTTGTTGAACTTCACGTCGACCCACCCTTTGTACTATTCTGTATTTTATCATTCCGTATCTCAACGCCATGCCCCTACCCGCGTTGCGTCGACTCCTTTTCCCCTGTTCCTCATCACGTCGTTCCATCTGGTTTCACTTTCCTACCAAAATCATCTCCCTGCTCTACCTGTCTATTCCTTCCTCCCGTTCCGTTCTCTCTTGCCATTCTCCTGCCTACCTCACCTCGCCCACAGCTTCCCACTACCCTTCCCGCACCTTGTTGAACTCCGTGTCGATCCACTTTGCTTCATACCGCCTTTTACCACCACGCTCCTGCACACCTGCCACGTTCGAGTTCCAGGCCTTTGTTCCACCCCGCGTTGTCCCACCAACCCGCCCCACGCCCGCTCCTCCTTCCAACCCCATCCATCCGTTCTCACTATCGCTCTCCTCGCCTTAAGCTCCGCCTACTCTCAATGTCCATCATCCCGTCTTTTCGTCACTCCCTCTTTCCTTATCCTGTCCCTGTCCACCTCGCCCCGTTAATACGTCACTTCTCCGCGGCTTTCCGCTCCACCACGCCCTTGTGCGAGGGCGGCGGCGGCGGGAGGGCGGCGGCGGCGGGAGGGCGGCGGCGGCGGGAGGGCGGCGGCGGCGGGAGGGCGGCGGCGGCGGGTGGGCGGCGGCGGCGGGAGGGCGGCGGCGGCGGGAGGGCGGCGGCGGCGGGAGGGCGGCGGCGGCGGGAGGGCGGCGGCGGCGGGAGGGCGGCGGCGGCGGGAGGGCGGCGGTGGCGGGAGGGCGGCGGCGGCGGGAGGGCGGCGGCGGCGGGAGGGCGGCGGCGGCGGGAGGGCGGCGGCGGCGGGAGGGCGGCGGCGGCGGGAGGGCGGCGGCGGCGGGAGGGCGGCGGCGGCGGGAGGGCGGCGGCGGCGGGAGGGCGGCGGCGGCGGGAGGGCGGCGGTGGCGGGAGGGCGGCGGCGGCGGGAGGGCGGCGGCGGCGGGAGGGCGGCGGCGGCGGGAGGGCGGCGGCGGCGGGAGGGCGGCGGCGGCGGGAGGGCGGCGGCGGCGGGAGGGCGGCGGGCGGCGGGAGGGCGGCGGCGGCGGGAGGGCGGCGGCGGCGGGAGGGCGGCGGTGGCGGGAGGGCGGCGGCGGCGGGAGGGCGGCGGCGGCGGGAGGGCGGCGGCGGCGGGAGGGCGGCGGCGGCGGGAGGGCGGCGGCGGCGGGAGGGCGGCGTCGGCGGGAGGGCGGCGGTGGGACGGGGCGGCGGGGGCGGCGGGGGCAGCGGGGGCGGTCGTCGTCTAATGAACGCACGCGTGCGCCGCGCACGTTAGCGCGTCGGCGCGTAAAAGGTTTCGGCCATCCATTACGTCGCGCGGCCCTCCGCGCCCTCCGCGCACGCCAAACAGAGACGTCCGCTTCGCAGCGCCGCGCCCCGCCACGCCTCACTCCCGCCCCGGATCCCCGCCTCACTCGACCCAACGACCTCCCCGCCTCACTCGATCCCCGCCTCACTCGCCTGGACTCGCCCCGATATTCACAATCCTTGCAAATGGCCTACGTTAGCGTAGATGTTCCACGATAATTTTGGTCTCAATTCGGTTGACTTTAACCCGCTGCGTCTCGTTCTTGCTGGGGCAAGCGTGTGTTCTCTGCCTCACTCGTAGATTCAGTTGATTCGAAGGCCCGTGACCAGCCACGACTGGCATGAACGCGTCTAGCTCGCGTAGTCTCGTCCTCACTCGCGTAAACTTGCCCCGATTCGCAAAGACTTACTCGCCCTTGCTCTCTTCGTCTTGCCTTGACCCGCGTAGATGTACTCTGATTCGAGTAGGTTCGCTCTGACTAGAGTAGATTTGCCCTGAGTTGAGTAGATTCGCTCTAGCTGAAGTACATCTGCGAGAGGCCCAGAATTGTTTTTACTAATCCTGTAGACTAATCCTTACTCTGTGAGATTCGTGACAAGCCCTGACTTACATCGTCTTGCCAGATCCTGTCTTGCCCTGATTCTCCTAGATTTGCGAATTACTCTGAATCGCTTAGACGTCTTTTCTCACAACACGTTTACGAATACAAGATGACCACGTATTGCGGTTGCCACGATAGAGGTCATCGACATGATATAAACGTGATATAGGTTACGTTTCTACTACAAGCTCTAAAAATGTTCACCACTTAAAATAGGAAATAATAGCCAATTAACAAACAGCTTGAATAAATTGACCTAATAAAATTATATTAAATTTAGAAGTATAAATGCTTGACGTTGCTTTATAAATAAATATTTCTCATACTTACTAAGTACTGTTTTCAAGGATGACTCAGAACTGACGAGCTATATTTTCATGCTAAATAACCCACATTTGATTCTTAGTAGAGGCAAGAGCAATTTGTAGTTTCAAAAATATCGCCACCTCTGTGGCCGGGATAATGGAGGCTACTGTTTGTTGAGGGTATTGATGGCGTTGAGTTATGCCATGCGTACTGGAAGAGCTGTTAATCGTAGGATCGATGTCTTGAGCACTTTGCAACTGGGCAGCAATGTCAAACATCAAATTACTAGTACCCTCACGAGTGAATCCTGTGTGACATCGAGGATCCAACCAGCCTTTGGCATGTTGACTATAGAGACAGCTCAGAAGTGGTGCAAAAGCTTCACTCTTTCGACTAGAAACGTTATTTTAATTTTGCATGAATGATAACTTTATGGAGACTCCTTCATATAAGAAGCTTGTTAGCAGCGAACGTGGCACTATTCTTTTAATTAAAGACCGCTGAATCAAACGTCCTTAATACGACGGATAATGTTTTCTGTAAATTTTCTCTGGGCGTCTAGTTGACGGTATCTTTGTATCTTTGAATAATTAAAAAGTGTTTTTGGTAATGTTTAAGTATATACAAACCTATAAATACTTGAACGTTTGTATACGTTGCAAAAGTAAAACCGCGGAAACATTTGTATTACACGACTTATTTATACAGGTTTACGGAACCTTCAGCCAGTAATAAAATTGAGACCCTCGACTAAAAACTGTTGAGGAAAAATTAAAAGAATGATGCTGAGGAATATGATGGACAAATGGTGAGTTAGGGAAACGAGAGAACCCAGAACAAACCAGCCGGAAGGTCGCTTTGTCAACCAAATAATTCATATGTTTTTTTTTTTTAGAAATTGTAACAATTGACTGAACGCGTATATGTGAGCCAATACGAGACAAGCCCTTCCTCTCCCCGACTTACTTTTACTTTCACTAGAATGTTCTATTATCAAAGAAAAAACCTGAATTGTTTCCGTCCATGTGCCTCTGTCTCTCCGCATTAAGTCTCATACAAACGATGGTGTCAATGATGGATCCAAGCGTTGTTTTGACTTTCTTGGTAAGGAGTACAGAGAAAGTATATAATGCTGCGCGAAACGGCAAATATTTGGCAGAAAACCCTTCTTACAGATCCCTGGTAACGAAAAGGTGGATAAATTAAATTGCTAAATTTAGAAAAAATTCCTCTTTTACGTGGTGTACCCAGAATCCATGTTTTGTGGGTCCTTTATGCCAAAAAATCGATTTACGCCATAACGTCTGTCCGTCTGGACAACGCTGGTGGCTAATCCTTTCAGATGATTTTCTCCAAAATTGATATTCCCCAACTGCTCTGGATGATGTCGGAAAACCCTTTAATTTAAAACCGATATTTTAGTTTCGGGGTGTACTTTACAGAAACCTCCTGGAACATTTTCTAATTTTTCAAAGAAATGGCTCCATCGTTTTTAATTAAATTTTGTTGTTGTGTAGTGTGAAGATCGCTTAAGAGAATGATGTAGGTCTCATGTTCGTTGCAAAACCTGATTTTTCGAAATTTGCAAAAATTCAAAATGTTTTCCACGTTTTCCTACAACTACAATTATGAAAAGAAGCTTTTTCTTAATGAAATATTTTCTTTAAATACAGATTCAGGCATGAAGTCATGTACAATGTTTGGAAAATTTGAGTACTTTTCGCGTAATTTTGCGTGAAAATACGGGGGAGAAAGTACGCGCTGTTTTAGCACCTCTAGTTTCCATCTATATTTTTAGGTAAGGATTTACAGATTCATTGTTTAGAATTTTTTCTGTTGAAACCTTTATTTACATTTAGTGTTCGTTTATATTTTTTTGATTGATTACCTATTCCGGGTGCATGAAATATAATGGTCATTAGACCGAAAAGCATAACGCATGTTCTTTCATCGGAAGGTGGGGGTTATCTTTCCCAGCTGGATGTTGAGATCCAGTGTCAACCTACCGTCAACTAGCGAGGTTTTCTCCAAACAGGGATCTCCCACCAGCGGGGCACCGCCTCAACCGAGACCAGCTCTTAGATCCCGACCGGTCACCCGGCGTGTGTATTAGAGTAGGGCGTGTAAGTGTGTGTAAATAAGGGGTGAGGATAGGTCAAGGAAGAGGAAGAAGAGATCACGCGCGGTCCGTGGCCCGTTTGGTAGGGTACTGCTCCGGCATTCGCCAGGTGTTGATCGGAGAAACCACGGAAAACTACCGATCAGAGCAGCCGACCGCTAGAACTCTTCTCCAGACAGCAACTTAATTCGAACAGGTGTATAGGTAGTGCCAAAAGTCCTGCCATCCTTGGGGACTCAAACCTAAGACCTCCAGGTCAGAGCCATTCCAGTGACATCAGCTGTTGCTCTGAGTCGCCTCTGTGGGTCTGACAGTTAAGCATTTCAATGTTTATGGAGTACGAGTATTGAGGAAAAAATTCAAAACCGTCACAATGCTTAATCACTTTGGGAAAACTCAGACTGTTACAGTCAAGTCTTCGAATTATTTCGTTAAAAGCTTGTTTTAGAGTCTCGTGATGCACATACAAATTATGCAATAGAAGTATCATAGTGAATGTAGCTCAAAAAAGGTCATTGTCATATGTGTCCCCATGGAAGATCTGCAAAGATCGAACATGTTCAAAATTTATATGGCGTTGCTATACCTAAAAAACCGAAATATTTTAACACAAACGTGTATGAAATTGTTGTAATACATTGTTAAATACATGTAGCATTAGTTCTGAAGTACATAAAATCTAGCGGACCAAGCAATGTTTCACTGTGGCGCTGTATTAAATAAATATAATTAAAGTTTAAAATCAATTGATTCAATGAAGGTCAACTGCGTAATAACGACTCTTTAACAACATTAACTACACTTTATTATATGGCTCTGAACTTTAAAAATGAAATAATCAAATAATGTTGTGAACCTCGAGGATTGGTTCAGACTTTCTACTTTCTTGATCGCAACTTCGATATTATGAGTGAAAGCGAATTGTATTGTTCAAAAGAATATCTATAGATCGCACTTTAAGCAAGGTCCTCTGAGAACAGTGTTGAGCCTTCCTCGTCGTTTAACTTTGCAACAACAGCGCTCCCACATGTCCGATTAATTCAAATCCCTCTTTAAATACTACCAATACTAAATAAATAATGTGATTCTAAATAAATAAATAATATGTGATGCTAAATAAATATGTGAGCTAAGTGAGAACATTTTAGCAAAATCGGCCGAGCAGTTTTTGCATCTAGATGGGACAGACATACGCATATTCCCTTTTATTTATACACAGATATAGATTTTTCTTCAATTACGTTGCAATTTATTTTGTGGTCCGGAGATGGCCCCCTTTCATGGTGTTCTCCGGGTATCGAAATGGCGTTGTTGTACGACTGATAAAGGTTACCTTATTTTTTATTTATTTAGTCAAAAACAGTCAAAAACTGTATGTGACGTGTGGGGGAGAAAATCATCTGCGCACGCTTTCTTGAGTTTCAGAATCCCTTCCCAATCATTTAACTATTAATAGTTCAATAATAATAATAATAATAATAATAACAATAATAATAATATATATATTTAAAAAAATAAGGTATTCTGCCATGGCTTCGTTTAGAACTTCTACAGAACCGATAGTAGTATTTTTTCCTTCAAATGAAAGAATGTGATCCCTAGATGTGTTATCAGATATTATTTGTTTTGATTCAACAACATTTACGGTGTAAATTAATTAATTAAATCATTCTTTAATAGTACGCTTATCAATAGTCAATTGTTTTCTTTCAAAGGGTGATTGTTTCAAAATCGATATACATGAGTCGATAGATGTCCACGCTGCTTCATGCTGGCGCTGCGTGATGTTTTGTTTTGATTGTTGAGATTTGTTTACAATTCGTCAAGGTTTTGTGTCAGTGTAATAATTGCATTGTGGCGTAGACAGTTTTGTATTTGCGTTTGTGAATTTTGTAGAGAACATTCGGACAGTGGGTTTTGATAGGTTGTACTGAAGTAGTGAAGTTGTTCACAGGTTATGTCGAATTCCGAAACGTTGCCCACGCGCCCCAAGAGACGCAACCGTACATTAACTAAACGCAGGGAAAGAGAAAGTTAGCGTAAGTGTCTTGATAGTGAGATCATGTCGTTTTCTGCGTGGTCGTTGACTATGAAATGTCAGTTTTGTACTTCACATGTGAGGGAAATTCTGCAAACGAGTTTACTCTGCGTTGCTTAAATGGGAAAATATGGGAAAATCTTCCAGCAATGTACCTGAATAAATCAAAATTGTTTATAGGAGATGATAACACATCAAAAAAACTTTAGAAATAATATCCGTCAGAATAATAGTGTTCTTTTTTTTCTGTCATTTGGCGTCGATATTGCATTGCCACCTGGTCATGAGCCATACGTGTTCAAAATTTTGGGAACTCCACATCACAGAATATCTTCGTTATACCCTGAATATCCAAACAATGCAACATATTGTGAACATTAGTCTGCGCACAGTATTTTACATTTATCTCAGATCGCACCGTCAAATTTTGACGGGTTTTCACTAGTAAATTTTAAAAAGCGAGGGATTAACATTCGTGCAGGTGTCTCTCCGGTCGTGCAGCGCCACCGCCGCCACCGCCGCCGTTGCATGTGCGTCACCTGTTTTGCAGGGGCGGGATGGGGGAAGTGGCCCCACGCGTTTTTGCAGCGCCGTAATTACACCGGGGCTCGTCATTGGCCGCGACCTCCGCGCCCCCTGCCCGCTGACGATGGAGTTATTGCCGCAATCAAATGACGCTCGCCGAAGGCCGTTCACCGCTGACTCGCGCGGCCCCGCCCACCCTCGTCCTCCCGCCTTGTTCCGCCCGCCCCCCGCCCGCCACGAATCACAGGACCGGGGTGCCCCGCCACGTCCTTCATGGAATTTCACTCCCCGTTCCTGCTTTTCCTTGCCTTCTGTGTGATGCTAGCATTTAAATTATATACATAAAATAATATAATAATTATATATAATGATCACTAATGCTACATTTTTCTTTTCTCTCTACGGAGTACAGAAAAACTTACGTAATGCTGCGTGAAAAGACCAAGAATTTTGGGCACAAAAGCTCTTATTACTAGTAACGAAAAAGTAGATAAATCCAGTTGTTACATTTAGAAAAAACGTGGTTTAGCCATAATCCATGTTTTTTGGGTCCTTGTTACCGAAAAATCGTAAGATGGCAAAACGTCTATCTCTTTGTCCGTCTGTGAACAACGTTAGCGGTTAAACCGTTCACATGATTTTCTCCGAAATTGATATTCCCCAATCGATCTGATTGGTGTCGCGGTCCCTTGAATTTGATATCGATATTTCAATTTTTGGGAATACCTTATGTGATACTTAACATTTTACAAAATTTTCAAAAAAATGGCTGTCGTTTTTGGTTAAATTTTGTTGTTGGGATAGTGTGAAGGAGATAAGTGTTAGTCTCGTGTTCTTTGAAAACTTTAATTTTCTTCAAGTCGTCTTAGAGTCTTCCAACAACTAAAATATTAAAGGTAAAGACTTTCTCCTTAATTATATCTGTTCCTTACAAATTGATATTAAAGATAGATATGTTTTCCCCTTAATAGAATTGGTTCCTTAAATATATATTTTGAAATAAGGTCATGTACAATTTTTCGAAAATGGGAGAACTTTTCGCGTCATTTTGCGTGAAAATACGGGGCAGAAAGTACGTGCTGTTTTAGCACCCCTAGTCAACCACGTTCTGATACAGTCCGAGATTGCCGTGAAGCTGCCCATATCTAGTTGAGTTGCCCACCAACCAGAAGGAAGTTAATTCTGTTACATGAGATTTCCCTAAACATGTTCATTTGCTGGTAACGACCATTTTCGACTCCCCTCCCCCATTATGTTTGTAGTATTTAATCTGAGGCAACATTGAATTTTATTTAACAATTTATATGTAAAATTTAATTCAGGAAACCAATATTCCAAATTTCAAAAAATAGTATTCATTACAAAAATTGTTTTATTACGAAACTGGTGTTTAGTTTGACATATTCTTGAATTTTTCAGAAATTGATTAATGTTACGAATTGAATGTTATAAATTTTCGTAAAAAGACATTTACGACAAAATGCACAATTAAATTAATATGTTGAACTTTTCAGCCAAAATTATTTCCATTATCATGAATTTTATGAATTAATAAAAAAATGATCTACACTTACAATTTTGTTCTGTAGTTTTTGAAACTGTAAAAACTCGATTAATTTAATTATTAAAGCGAAATTTGGTAAATATTTTTAAAAAATTAAAAGAATAGTTAATGTTACCCCCAAGATAGAAGGGTATCATGCGGAACTGTCCATTTCTCAGCTCTCCATCCCCCTTTAAGACGCCAGCGATACTTAATGCTAGATATGTTTATTTAATCAAATTTATCCCTTGTTCACTTTAACACATACCCAAGGAAACCTCGCTGTTTGCTGGCAGATCACCGCCTTCTAAATAATCTCTGACTTTTGCTAATTTCTGTTGAAATGATAGAATTTTTTTTTAAATTTAGGAAACAAAAGCTGCATTTTAAAAACAATTGTTTTTTGTGCTTTAAAAGCTAATTTAAAAATGTTCGATAGTGAAACTACATTTATGTTTTTACAAATTTTTTAACAGTATTAATGCAAACACTAAGGACTCTGTACGTGCCAAGAAAAATCCAATTAGCACAATTCTCATTCTTCAATCCGAGAAATATTAAACTCAATGGTAGAATAGACTATGTGCATTCCATTCACAGTCTGAAAATTTTTTACATTCATTATAAAATTTTGCCCTTATTTGCTCATCTTCGTCATCGCGCCTGTACTCGCAATTTCAATTTGTGAATTACTAAGCATGTCCTGCTACGCTCTAGGTTTGTTCTTCAATCATTCTTTTGCTCAATATAAGCATACGACAGTGAAAGTACCTACCACAAATTTTTAAACGATGAACACACAACGCCAACGACCGAGTGCATAAACTCGCGCTCGAGAACCCATCACCGCATAATCCGCATCGCTTGACCTGCGCCAACGTAACCTTCATTCGCAACTCGTCCGCCACCTTGTCCTGCCCGCCGCAACTGCCACATGCCACATGTCCTGCGAACCCCCAACCCCATCGCCCGTAACGAGCCGTCATCACCCTAATGACATTGCAGCGTCATCGCTCGTGGAGAGCGGGCGAGTGGAGGGGAGGGGAGGGGAGACCGGGCGGCACCCACGGGGCGTGGCGGGGACGAGGTGAGGCGAGGCGGGGGCGAGGCGGGGGACGAGGCGGGGGACGAGG